>JAOWBW010000509.1:221021-308954 GCA_026119855.1 Campanula takesimana | reverse complement strand
GGGCACCTGGTGACCGACGACGGCGACGCAGACAATCATAATTCTCCGGCAGTAGCTGATTTGTACGACGAGCGGGGGCCTGAATCTCTACGGAGCGGAGATCACTGACTGAGACTTTTCAGCCGGAATCGGCCTTTGGGTTGAAAAGGGCCGATTTGAGTTTTGGACTTTTTTTTTTTCTTCCAGTAAAAGGCCCATGTCCTTTTTATATGCTTGTTTTACATGTACCTTCCCTTTTCTTTTTTTCTTTTGAAGTTTATCTTCCCTTTTTGTTTATTTTTTCAATATCTACAGTAATATAAAACAAGAAAGTATACTAATAAAAGAAACTCCACTAAAATGAAATGTTGTTTAACAAAAATGGCATTTGAGCGCGTGCACGGAATTGATCGTAATTTTTGACTCCGAATGAACCACATAACGCACCGCATATCAAATCGAACGTCAGACTGAGACAAACAAAAGTCATCGAGCATAGCCCCTTGATACATGCTTTAAAATGCCCAAAAAGGTTATTTAGTGCCTCCGACGGGCTTCTGATTTTTTTTGTCAATTTTGGAGTTTTTCGTAATTTTTTGTAGGGTTTATGGTTGCATAACGTATAAATACTTTGTTTTTAGATTTTTTGAGTCAATTTTTGTTGATATTGATATGTCACAACAAATTTTGTAGTTAGTCTAATGTAATTCTCAACAATGTTCTTTATAAAGAAGTTTTCCACAGTGTGTAAAAATCATTTTCCTTAATATGTGAAAATATTTATCTTTTGTGATGTTTTCCTCAATTATGCCTTTTTATTTAAATTATCTAAATTTTTTCCAATTTAGTAGAAGTGACGGCCCGTGCATAGCACGGGAGTAACACTAGTTACTATCAGTGTTCTAAAAGACCCCCGTCTAGGCCCCGCCTAGGCGCTAGGCTTCATGAAACGCCTAGGTCCATCCATCCTCTGCCTTATGCCACTAACACAAAACCATTTCATCCATCCTCAACATCCATCGACACAAAACCATTTCACCGCTTCCCTCTCCATCCACCTCGGCCCCTGCCATTCCCCCTTCACTACCCACCATCCCATCTACGAAACCCAACTAGCACTTGATCACATTTTGAAACCCAGAGAAAAATCCGCAAATCGCAAAACCCCAGCTTGACGCTCCTCGCCAATGGTCCAAATCCTAGCCACCTCCCTCGTTTACATCCTCTTTGGTATATCGGGAAGACGGTGTAAAATTCATCTAGTTTGTTCTAATTGAAATTTACAACTTGAACCCCCAAAATCTCTAACTAGAGTCTGGAATTAAACTTCATTTGTCACATCCACATTTTGCTATGTTTTGATAGTGGTGTATGTCACTATTATTTATTTTTAAAAATGTGGTGCAAAAGTATGTCGCATTTCCAAGTCTTTTGGCCATAATTAAATTATTTGAATTATCAACTAATGCCTGAGTTATCTTTTCATGATTTAATTTCATAAAAGAAACACGAAATAAACTAACTTTATGATGCCAAAATCATTCGGATTAGCCTAAATCTAGCGGTTCATATAATTCCAGCGAGTTCTTGAATAACCTAAAATAGGTTGAACAAACGTTAACTAAGCCGGGGTTCCTCCGGCGAAGACCCTTCTGCGTGAAAGTAAGAATAGGGTTAATTGAGAGAAATCTATTGACAAGAGTTGAGAGTCAATAGATGTGTTACCCACCACATGTGAATTATGCACGGTATTTATAGGCACTAGTCATTGATATATTTCATTGGTAAGGACGTTTTGGAGTACGTTATAGGGTATGAATGTTATTAGGAAAGTAGAATCCCAATCAGATTGGTGTTACTTGATTTCCGTATTGGATTGGGCCTCCTGAATAGGAGATAAATCTGTATAATTTGCGATCTTTGACTGCATGCATATTCCTTATTAGATTAGGGTTCTGCATGGCTTAGGAGTAAATAACCAAGTTACTGGGTGTAGCCTTGGCGGATCACAACTCCTAGTTTTCGGCAAAAGGTAAACCGAGGAGTGTGGTGATTAGCTGGCATAGAATGACCTCGGCTAAAACAAAGCCGAGCAGTTGTTTATGATGCTTGGTCATCGTCTTTTGGCGGCGGTCATGTGAAAATGTCAAGGTCTTGATCTTTGATTGTAAATGGGCTTGGCCTATGCCGTGGACTGTGGGCCTTTGTGTGGGTCCATCCTTGGGCCTTACCAGGTCAGGCTAATACTAAACCTGATTCAGGAGATAGGTCGGTTTATACCGTTCATAACTAATTCATACGATTTCATTCTCTCTGAGCAATCATAAAATGTTGTGCATTGTAGTTTGTACTCTCCTAAATATTTAAATAAAATACACACATTTTTTTTTAAAAAAGTATAGACTAAAGTAGATATTACAAAGTATCCACCAATACCATCTTTATTTTGTTAACAACATTTTCTACTCTCTTCTTTATGCAAGTAATACCTTTCCCTCACATTGCTTTAAGCAAGCATCTCCATCCTCCTTCAATTTTTCAATAAGAATTACCCCCTTCTTTGCTTCAAGAATCAAGAGCCATTCACAAACATCTTCACCATCACTAGTCATTTCATAAAAGGCAGTGAGAGTAATTTGGTCATTCCATCGTCCACACATCACCTTAAAAACAAAAAAAAAAAAAACACTTTCTACTAATTCCATTACGTACCAAATTACCTATTTACCCCTCACCTCGCCGCTCCCAGCTCTTCCGACTGCTCAATACACACAATTTTTTAAAGGCAAATTCTCATATGCGGCAAGTTGAACGGTGCGGCGAGGAGTGTGGCAACGCTGATTTGTTCCGCTGCTTCTCGCGCACTCCTGCTCCGCTACATCCGACCGTTGGATCCAGCCCTCCCACTTTCCAGATCGCGACACGTGTCTTTCTTAAAAAAAAAAAAACCTAATAACTTTAAAATGCTATATCTTGAGATTTATAACTCAAATTTTTTTTTAAAAAAAATACCGCTGTGTTCGTCTCGACGAGACGAATAAAACTACATAAGTCATGATATGGTTTGATTTTTTTTTTTTTAAAAACATATTTTTTACACACAAATAGTTTGAGTTGCTTGTCAGCTGAGATGTAACACTCTGTTCTAATAAAAGTAACAGTTTGATCTTCAAAAAGTAACACTTTTACAGTCAAATGTAACAACAATTTTACAAAAAAATTTAAATTGTTTTGATAGTTTTTGTGGTTAAAAAAAGTAATATTTGAAGTGTAACAAATTGAATATATGATTATAATTTTTTATATAGATGAATGTAACATTTTTATTTAGTAAATGTTACTTTGATTCTTTAAAAAAAGAGTAAAAATTCATATATATAATCGGGTTTGCATTTCAATTGTTACTTTCTCAATAAAAATTGTTACATTTAAAAATATAAACTGTTACATTCATTTTTTATAAAATGTAACATTAGTTTAGTTTGTCAATCTTATGTTAATTTTGAAAAAAAGGTGTTACATTTGAAAAACAGAGTGTTACATTCCTTTATAAAATGTGTGATATTGGTTTAGTTGTCAATCTTTATGTTATTTTTAATCTATTGCAGCAAAATTGTGGTAAGAAAAGTGTTACATTTCGTTATAATAAATGTTATTTTTGTTGGGAGGAAAAACAAGTTTGGGTGAAAAAAAAAAAAAAAAAAAAGCTCGGCGACTGGTTGCACAGGAACAGCCCTTTTATATAAAAAGGAAAAACAAAACAAAATAAAAAAAAAAAAAAAAATTCACGATCAACACAGCGGCGGATTTAGCCGTTCGCGTCCTCCAAAAGAACGCATACTAACAGAAGCATCATCGCCAGCTTCTCGCCCTTCTATCTCCTATTCTTGGTTTCTGATTTTCAAGGTAAATTTAATTGTTTTTTTTTTTTTTTTCCTGCAAATGCCTTCAATCTGTATCTATTTCATATAGGAATCATGTTTTACGAGTAGATGTTTGGGTAAGAATGAATCAGCTGTTATTTCTTGGTTGATTGTATGTGTATATGAATCTTTTGATGTGGGTGCAAATTTTTTGACGATTAAGTCCATAGATTTTGTTGGGTTGTAGCTCAAAATCGAGGTTAACTTGTAATTGTTGAGCTTGTTTTGGGGAGGATTTAGTTGATGGGTGGGTCGATTTGGTTTACTAGTTCTGATTGTATCAGTTGGTGAGAATCCTGTGGAATGAAAAAAAAGGTGGGTAAATCTAATTTTAATTTATTTTCTGAAGAAAAAGAAAGAGTTTCTTTAGCTGTATGTCTGTATATGTATTTTCTTGAAATTGACCTTAGTTGGCTATTTGTTATATTATATCTGTAATTGTTTTTTCGAAGCAGAATCATTATCTTTTACAATTCCAGTCCAGGTAAAGATGGCTGAGTAGTGGTTGTATTGATATGTTCACATTTGTTATATTATATCTGTAATTGAGTCGGAACCATAGTTACCAGGAACGTGGGACGTTTCGGGACGCGGGACGGGTACGGGAACGAGGAACGTGACTTAGTAAATTTTGGGTACGTTGGGGGTAGGATCAATTGGGAACGTGGTACGCTCTATGTTGAAAACACCTCACTAAGTTGAATATAATAACATATATATACACACACACACTTACATATATTTATGTATATATACTTTTAGGGAGATAAAAGAGTATAATGTAAAGGCGGATAACCATAAAAGATTGTAAATGCAGACAGGATTCTACGTTTGTGACCGTTTATTTTCCGGTACGATTGTTTGAGTACTTTGGGTCGAGTTCCCTTGTGAACCCGGGACGCGTGTTCCCGGGACGTGGGACGAGGGGGGGTTGGGAGTTCCCGGTAACTATGGTCGGAACTCTATACTTGATATCCTCCTTAAGCCCACCCATGAAATTTTGATGAAAAATTTCTCAGTGAGAGCTGGATTTTCAGCCTTCATAATAGATCTCAGATCCTCAAAATTCTCCTGGTACTCAGTCACAGTGTTGGTTTGCATTAGCTTAGAGAATTCAGCCTCAACATTCTCATAAGCTTGAGGAGCAAACCTCACATATAAAGTCTGAACAAATTCATCCTAAGCCATGTTATATATTTATTCACTATAATTTTGATTTTAAAACTCAGCCATTCCTTCAAAATGCATAGTAGCCAGTTCAACCCTATCATACAATGGCACAGATCTGTATTTGAAAAACTTATTGCATTTTCAACAAATCCCTTACTTCCAATGTCGTCCCCAAATTATTTATGAGCCCTAATTATAACAGATTTAAGTAAATCGCCAGATTCTGATGGTTAATAGAGTTTGTACTTTGTGGGTTGAAATTTGTGTTTTAGTTGGTGGATCGAATTGGGGGTTCTGAGTTCTGGTATTATTAGTGAGTGAAGTCTTAAACAAAATTTCTCATGAAACTGAAGTCTTAAACAAAATTTCTCATGAAACTGAGACATAATCTTTGGCTGAGTAAAAATGACTAATTGAGTAATGAAATTTTTTTTTACTAAATGAGTAATGACTGGATTGATAAGTTTGCATGGGCTATTCGTTTTGTGCATGTCCAATTTCTTTTATTGTCAGTGGGTGTAAATTCCATTGAAATGGCTAAATTGATTTGGTTTTAATTGGGCTTGATTTAAAACATTGACTAATTGATGGAGTTGCTTGCCTTTTATGGTTGTATTTCATCTCCCATTCATATGTGGAGGTCCTATTGACTTATGTATTAGAGGGAGGCATGATGAGATAGATCACGTGGAACTTGTGAGCAAAAGCAGTAAGCTTCACCTTTCCATAAGAAAGACCTAGTGTTCAATGCCCACCAATGTTTGAATCTCCATCCCAAAAGGTTCCCTTTGTAATAGACCAGGCAATCAAACCCTAAACTTGTTAAAAACAACCATTTAAAATAGAAAAACGAAAAACCTTGACCTCTGTTATTAGTTCACTGGACAAGACAGTCCAATCAATTTTTTGAATATCCAGTTCATATTCTAATGGTTTTCTGAAATACTGGATTCATGCATAAAGTATTATATATTGTCTTTTTGTTGACTTGGGATTAATATGCTTTCGTTTGTATTTTCTATAGATGGAACCTCAACAGCATTGTGATACTGGTGAAGATAGTAAACTTACCACAAGTGGAGACGACAGTGTACTGAGAAATGAGGCAAATTCTGATCCCCTTACAAGTGCCAAAAACAATCCACACGAGGTTGTGAAGACTCCAGAAACTACCCCCTATCTATACAGGCAAGATGTAGTAAGGAGTAATAGTGGTGGAAAGATTGGAATTGTAACTGAAGTTGCGGGTGACTCGGACTCAGATAGTAGCGACAGTGATGATGAAGATGAGGACGAAGAGGAAGACAATGATGCTGATGTTGATGACAACGAGGAAAGTGGTGTAGAGGACGATGGAGATGCCACCAGGAATGCTGATAGTAACAGCAATCCCCTTCCAGCTGATCTGGTCAGAGTACTTTGGTTGGATGAATCTGAGACTACACAAAATATTAACGAAGTGACAGTTGTCGATAGAGGATTTTTACACGGCGATTTTGTTGCTGCTGCATCTGATCCGACCGGTCAAGTGGGTGTGGTGGTTGGTGTGAATATCTCTGTTGATTTATTAACTACTAATGGATCTGTTATAAGTAATGTTTCATCTAGAGACTTGAAACGCGTGAGGGATTTTACGGTGGGCGATTATGTAGTCCATGGTCCTTGGCTAGGTAGAGTTGATGATGTTTTGGATAATGTGACAGTGTTGTTTGATGATGGTTCGGTTTGTAAAGTTATGAAAGCTGACCCTCTTCGTCTCAAACCAGTTGGTAAGAATATGCTTGAAGATGGACATTTTCCTTACTATCCTGGCCAGCGTGTAAAGGGAAGTTCATCTGTTTTCAAAAACTCTCGGTGGTTATCTGGTTTGTGGAAAGCTAACAAATTGGAGGGCACCGTAACTAAAGTTACTGTCGGTTCGGTGTTTGTTTATTGGATAGCCTCTGCTGGGTATGGCCCTCATTCTTCTACCACCCCTGCTGAGGAGCAGAGTCCTAAGAACCTTAAACTTTTGTCTTGCTTTGCACATGCAAATTGGCAATTGGGTGATTGGTGTCTTCTTCCGTCGGCCCCCACAAAATCTTCATCCGTCGCTCTTGACAAGTGTTTATCGGAGTTAGAACTTCATGATTCTCCAAAAGCAGCGCTAGGGTGTGGTCAAACAAAGTCGGAAAGTGATTCAGAAATGGTTACTCCAGAAGAAATGCATGGGAGCAGTGATTCAATGGATGTTGATGTAAGTTCTGCAATTGAGGGTAAATTCACTGAATCCAGTTCATGTAGTAGCTCAGTGTCTGTCTCGAAGGAGCATACTCAAGAAACATGGCCTATTCATCGCAAGAAGCTCCGCAAGGTTGTGGTGAGGAGAGACAAAAAGACTCGAAAAAAAGATGAGAATTTTGAAAGAGCCCTTTTGATTTTCAACACCAAGACAAGAGTTGATGTGGCTTGGCAGGATGGAACAGTGGAACGAGGACTGGATTCCATCAACTTGATACCAATTGACAACCCTGGTGATCATGAGTTTGTTTCTGAACAGTATGTTGTGGAAAAAGCTGCTGAAGATGGAGAAGATATTAGCGAAGTGAAGCGCGTGGGAGTTGTGAAAAGTGTAAATGCTAAAGAGAGGACTGCGTGTGTGAAGTGGTTAAAATTAGTTGCCAGGCCAGAAGATCCTAAAGAGTTTGATAAGGAGGAAGTGGTAAGTGTGTATGAGCTGGATGGCCACCCTGACTATGATTATTGTTATGGTGACGTAGTTGTACGGCTGTCACCCGTTTTAGTGCCAGCCCAGACACCATCTCTTGAAAACTGTGGCGGGGAGTCAGCAAAGCTGACTGGTCCGAATGAGGCTGAAGAAGATAAAACAAATCAATCTGGTTTAAAGAAAGTAGACGGTGAAGAAGCACATGCCTTTGCAGATCTTTCTTGGGTTGGGAATATTACTGGGCTCAGAAACGGGGATATAGAAGTTACATGGGCTGATGGAATGGTATCAACGGTAAGTATTTCACATACCTTTATGAAGTCTTATTGCGGTCAGTCTAATGGTTTTTTTAGGTCGAAGTTCATAAGAATTAGCCATGCTTCCACATCCATGTGTTAACTTTATTGTGACTTGGGATGATTGTCTTTTTCAGAATTACAACATGAGATATCATGCTTCTGTTAATCTGTTTTCTTTTACTCCCTCCATGTTCCCACTTCTTTTGCTGTTCGTTTAGAAGAACTTTTGAGCAATAGTACTATATGTTAATTTAATTGTCCTTGTAAAAGTCTAAAATTTGTTATTGATACACCATTATCTCGTAAAGGACTAACAGTTAATCTTGATTGCCACGATTGTTTCAGGTTGGGCCTCAAGCAATATATGTTGTTGGTCGTGATGACGATGATGAGTCGGTTTCTGGTGATGGTGATATTAGTGATGATGCAGCTAGCTGGGAAACACTTCCTGATGATGAGGCAGAGACTTTTCAGAACACGGTAAGAGACTTTTTTCTACTGGAAATACTATTATTGCTCTCTTCTGTAAATTTAAACCACATTCCTCCTTTTAGCTGTCTAGACTTGGTGCACATCTTATGCCCTCAATTAGCAAGACTTTTATAAGGATTATCTGTCCCTTAATTCATTGTGTATGTTGTAGCAGTTTGGTTGATGGTGATTTGGTGTTTCATTATTTCGTTATGATTAATTTTTTTTGCACCATCTTGGATATCCTCTTTCTGTATTTTTATTTTCTTCTATCATCATTTTCTTAAGGGTAAAAAAACTTAGTAATTTGATAATTTGGTTATAAAAAAATTGCCCCCTCGACTTTTATGCTACATAGTGAATGTGACTGCTAAATCAAGCTGCTATCCTGATCGAAGATGCATACATCAATAGGCAATCGCTATATATGTAAGCAAAGGTAGTAGTTAGACCATGTCACTGCAAATCTAGCTATCATATGACAATGCTGAACCTAAGCCATCTCATCAAAGTCTTTTATGTCCTCCCTTCATCTCAAAAGAAGAGGGGATCTTCAAATTTATTAATCAAGTTGAACAATTTTTGGAGGGATATTTGGCGAGGATTCAGTCAGTTGTTAAAAAAATATAAAGCACGTCAATTATGCTATTTTCATTGTAGTTCCCAGCAGTTTAGTTTTATTTCTTTGAACTAAATAAAAATATGTATCCTAAGATTGGTTGAAAGACCAAAAAAGTCAAAAGTTTTATTCTTTCAGGAAGACAGAGTAGCACTAGGAGTAGTTTTATTTCTTGGTGTATCTCCTCCTGATACGTTTCAACATTATTTTTATTTAACAGTATTGCACACCCCTTTATTTTAGTATAAGTGAACTAAACCAAGTCATTGTTTTTCAGGGCCTTGGTCCACAAAATGATAGTGACTTCAGCCATGATGCCGAAGAGAGTGCAATGAATACCAAAAATTCTGGAAGAAACGGACCTCTCTCTATTCCCCTTGCTGCCCTTGGATTTGTGACACGGTTGGCCAGCGGAATATTTTCAAGAGGTCGGAAACATTCAGACTCATCCAATTCAGCTTCTGGAAGTGAAAATGAGCATCAATCCAAAATGGATCCAAGTGATGAGTCTAGCTCCCAGAAATCGAGTGGCATTGATGAATCTGATCATAAAGGAGAAGGAGATGCAGATGTTGTCGCAAAAGATTCAGATTTGTTGGAAGCGGCGGAAGCAAGTTCTAAGCTAAACCCTCAAGAATCTCATGCACCATCAAGATCCGAGGTTGACAGTTCGGGTTTCAAAGGCTTTGATATTGCAAAGAATCCTTACGACCATTACTATCTTGGTGCCACTGGACATGTGAGTTTACACCTAATCCATTGCATCTTTTATAGAAACTGATGTTGTCATTTTCATTAACTACTCCTTCCTTCCCGCTTGAAGAGATGTGGTTTGACCAAATATGCAAATTAAGGAAAATGGTTGACTTTTTTTTTTAAAGTTTCTAAAGTATCCTCCAAACAATTGATTTTAAAACAAGGAGGAAACATTTAATTCAAGTTAGGTCGGAAAGGAAGGTTACTTTAGTATTTTGGTTGAAAGAAAAACAACCTAAAACGGAAACTTATTCTTCAAATGGGACAAACAAAAAGGAATACCTACCTCTTCAATTGGGACAAAAGTAGTATAAACTTAGAAGATTTGTGTTCTTTTCCAAAGAAAAATCATGTTACCATTTTGTTCGAGTCACATCTATTAGAGCAGTGGCGAAGCCACCTTCAGTTTTGGAACATGTCAATTTACCACTTTTAAGTTTTTGAAAAATGTCTTTTTACTACTATAAATAATAAATTTATATTTTTGACCCCCTTAATATTAGGTAATTTTTGCACTAAATTATTATTTTGACCCCCTTTACGCTAAATTTGAATACCTCAACTATAATAATTACCTCAAAAATAATCTTGAACCCCTTTTCAGAAAATCCTAGCTTCGCCACTGTGTTAGAGTACACCATTCCTATCCCGGAGCGTTTTATATTTTAGGTTCGTATATAAAATTATTAGATTAACTTATCCAACCACACATGCAGAATAATGCTGGAAGGAAGTGGCTTAAAAAAGTCCAGCAAGATTGGAACATCCTCCAGAATAACTTGCCCGGTATGAATTTTTGTGCTTTTGTAATGTGTTCGATGTACTTTTGAAATTGTTGGCAACTAATCCAGCTTTGTCAAGAGCTGAAAACTAAACATCTTTACATTGCTATTAATTAAATATATTTACGTTAATGAACAGATGGGATTTATGTAAGAGTCTACGAAGATAGAATGGATTTGATCAGGGCTGTGATAGTTGGAGCTTATGGAACGCCCTACCAAAATGGTCTTTTCTTCTTTGACTTCCATCTTCCACCAGAATACCCGGATGTGCCACCTGTGAGTAAAATTGATATTAGATTATGTGTTTTTGTTTAATTAACTTCCATAATATTAAGTTATAGTTGATTTTTTTAGTTTTTTGTCATTCATATATTTATTTTGGTTATTGTGCAGTCAGCATATTATCACTCTGGAGGGTGGCGAATAAATCCAAATTTATATGAAGATGGCAAAGTCTGCCTGAGCCTTTTGAATACTTGGACAGGAAGAGGAAATGAAGTCTGGGATCCTTCATCATCAAGCATCCTTCAAGTGCTGGTCTCGCTTCAAGGACTAGTACTAAATTCAAAGCCGTATTTCAATGAAGCCGGATATGACAAGCAAGTTGGGACGGCGGAAGGAGAAAAGAACTCACTTTCCTATAACGAGAATACATTTTTGCTTAACTGCAAAATGGTGATGTACCTTATGAGGAGGCCCCCCAAGGTGCATTGCTTTTGTCTCTTTCATTGCATATCTCTGTGATAATAATTATTTCTGCATGACTATTTTATACTCCCTCCGTCCCAATTGAAACCACACACTTATGGGTGGGCATGGGAATTAAGCAAAAATGTTAGTGGAGAATGTGTTGTGAGTATGAAAAGTGGGGTAGGGAATAGTGAGTGGAATGTTGTTGGGTGAAAAAGTGGGTCCCATTAAATAAAGAAGTACTGTGAACTTTCCATTTTTGGAAGTGTGTAGTTTGTAATGGGACACCCAAAAGGGTAATATGTGTGGTTTCAATTGGGACGGCGGAGTGTTTACTCTGGATGTGCGGATGCCATAGTCTTGCCTATTCACGATCTCTAAATAAAATTAAGTTCCAGAGATGCTATCTTTTTGTCAAACTTTCAATTTCCACCAATGACGTGGTGAATCCACATCATCTGGTGGGGGCTCAGAATATGTTAGTCTTGTTAACATCATGCTCCTAAGTGGGTCAACCCAATATTGGACTATGTGGTTGAAGTAATTTAAGGAATACGTGTGAGCAAAGAAAGTATAAATAGACAAGAATTGCAATGCCTTTGAAAAGGAGAAGATTGTTTGATATGAATTTATGCATAGACAAACGATTTACAGATTAGAATAGGGTGGAGAGTCAAAGTCTAGAATAGATTACGCGGTCGCTTTGATCTAACAACATCCAACACAAGTTCAATCAGCAAAACTGCGTAAAATGAAAAAGAGACGGGGCCCATAGAAGAGATGAGATGAGAGAAGTCTTATACACCCTTCGTCCCAAAATGATATCTCATTTCCCCTTTTTGCTTGTCCCAGTAAGTTAGTCCCATTTCCAAAATGAAGGCTTCAAAATCACTGAATTTCCGAAACTTATAATGTAACCTTAAAGGTTTGGAAAGTCAATGGGACTATCATTTTGGGAGGGAGGGAGTATGATGTTTTAGATAACTGCAAAATAGGCATACGAGTGCAATGGCAGGAATAAGACTTGTACCAGCAGAGTCAAATGAAGGGTGAGGTTTACTCTCTTGTATTTTGCAAGGAAAAAATAAAATCTTTTGAAAAACAGTCTTAGGAGCCTTGCATGCGTCAAAATTAATATTTTAAACTTTAAGGAACTTATTGATATAATATTAATTTGCTGATACTTACATCAGAATTAAATTGTAGAAATATAGTGATTAGAAATAATATAAGTGATTATGGTGTGACTGAAGTATCTTGATTTAGAGATAGCTGTACATGTGGATATGGATTCATGCAGCCTGACATTTGGTAGTTGAAACCATGCGTAATGTAGTTGGGTCAAGTTCATTTATATGCTTCTACTGTTCGAATAAGAATAGAAGCCTGGATTGTTTATTGTTAGTACTTGACAACCAATACTCCGTCCCAAACTTATTGCTACTAAAAGTGAGTGCACGGGGATCAAGAATATATGTTGGAAAAGTAAGTATTGTGAGTGGGTAGGAGAGAGAAAATAAGTTAATGGATAGTTGTTGTGAGTGGGTAGGAGAGAGAAAATTGAATATTTTGGGCAAGTAGCATTAAGTATGAGACACCCAAAACGGAAATAAGTAGCGATAAGTTTGGGACAGAGGGAGTATATAGCTAGTATGAATAATGTTACAGACTACTTGATGAAGACGTAGTTACTGCAATAGAAGTCTTGAACTACAACTAAGTCAATAATTTTCATTAACAGTGAAACTTGAGTGAAGCATTCTGACATCCTTTTATGGTTATTGTGGATGAGAAATTTTTTTGATACAGTGTCACTACAAAACCCTTTAATTGCAGAAGCCAATCCCTATTTGCCATGCCAGCAAATGGAGCACAAACCTACACTATTTCCTTATGTCTGCCTGCACCAGAATAGCACCCCTAAAATCCACAAATTTTCGAATCCATCAATGTTTCAGATACTGTATTTCACAAAGAGCTTTGTAGGAAAATCATAGTTTAATAAATCAAGTTTGATGTGATAAAACTGAATTGGAGGATGAAGGCGACAGTCTCGTCGATCTATTGATTGTGGTTAAAAGATTGTGGCTGCACGCCCGCACTCGTGGTCAATGATGTGTCGGAGAAACTGCAGCCATGGTTGAACTAGGTACGATTTCGAGAGACGGGATAAAGAGGAAGAAAGTGGTGGCGATGTCGTAGAGGTGGCAACAATAATGAGGACGTCGGGACGGGGAGATAAATGGGGTGTGATAGCGGTGGGAACAATGGGTGTGATGGATTTTCTTGATTTTGCAAGAGGTTTACAGAGGTGAGGATTGTTGTCCGACATGTTTGGACTCAGCGGAGGGAATTGACCGCCGACGGCGCACATATGTTTAGAAACGCAAGAAGAGGTTGAACTGGGCTTGGACTTCGTTGTTCTTTGCCCAGAATATTTTGGAGATTTAGGGGTTTGTTATGGTGTAGGCACGCCTAGGAAAGAAGTGTGAGTTTGTGGTCTAGTTGCTGACATGGCAAACAGGGATTGGCTTCTGCAATTAAAGGGTTTTGCAGTGACACTGTATCAAATTTTTTTCTATTGTGGATTTACTTGACTAAAGTCATGCTCCCTCCGTCCCAAAATGGATGTCCAAAAAATTTTCATGTTTGCTCAGTCTTTACTCATGCAAAGGCCACACAAGCCCGGAAAGTGTTTCCAGGCACACGTCTTCTTGCTATTTGGTAGTTTTTGCCTTTTTGGTACTCCCTCCGTCCCAAAAAGAATGTCCAAAACTTTCAAATTTGCTTTGATCAATTAAAAGTGCTCTTGATTTCATGTGATTGTTGACCGTATCAAAACTTTGTGCAGGACTTTGAGGATCTAATCAAGGAGCATTTCAAGAAACGTGGCTATTACATCCTCAAGGCATGCGATGCGTATATGAAAGGCTACTTGATCGGCTCACTAACAGAGGATGCTTCTGTAGGAGAAAAGAGCATAGCCGATGCAAATTCAGTTGGTTTCAAACTCATGCTTGCTAAGATAGTGCCTAAACTTTTCTTGGCACTCAATGAAGCCGGAGCTAATTGTGATGACTTCAAGCATTTGCAACAACAATCAGAACAGTAAGTCAAAAGGGCACGTCTTTCAATACATGATTGTCAACCCAAATGAGCAAAGCCTTTTTGGGTTGTCCAAAAAAAATAAAAATAGTATCCGATTAATGTTGTATGTTGTGGGTTGAGACAATACACATTTTTTTCATCATGTTTGAGATATTGGCAATTCAGAATTATTTTCGCAGCAAATTGCGAGGATTATTTTCCCCACACTTTTTGGGCATTTCTAAAGCTAACTGCAGCTTATGGGTATCTTTTTTGGCTGCCGAACTTGTTATTTTCTTGCTGTTTCTTCTGTACTTGCTTTCTTGTCTCCTGTTGTGAGGGAGTTGGGGCGTTTTGTTCGGGATTTTGATGAGTCAAATTTTGGTAGAATATACCCTTGTTACCGTGTTTGCTCGCATTGTGTTTGTTCATATCTTCTTGATTGGTTTCATCTCAAAGCTGATTCTTATATGATTTAAGACCCTTTGAACACATTTGTGTGCAACTATCATCAGATTGTTTTTAAGGTGTCAGGTTAAGTCTTGCAACCCTTGAAGTCTTGTTGCCACCATCCAGTTGTTTGTGTTTGTGTTTGTGTTTTGGGTGTGAATAACCCATATTTTTGTCACTAAACTTCAGCCAATTTCATAATGTTCTCACTGAATTATTATTTTTCAAAATGTGGTCACTTAGTTAACAAATTCGCTAAAAATCTAGCAAAAATGAGCCATGTTACTTAACGCAACTAATGTTCGTAAAGTTTCAATCGATATGTTAACATTGACATGTCTGAAGACTACAAATTAATTAATGTAAAATGTCATTAGCTAATAGTTTATAGGAAGTATCGCAAATTAATTTTTCCAAGAAAACCCTAGATCGTATTTAACAAAGTTAGTCATGTGACGACGTATGGCTAAATTTTGTTAGATTTTAGCAAATTTATTGACGGAGTGAACACATTTTGAAAAATGTGGAAGTTTAGTGAGAATATTTTGAAAAAAAAAATAGTTTAGTGAGAACATTTTAAAAAGGGTTAAAAATTCAGGGCGTAAATATGGTTTTTGCCGTGTGGGTGTTCCATTGCCATTGTCCAGTTCTTATTAAGTTGTTAGATAGGTGTTGGATAAGCCTGGCAATTGGGCGGGTTGAGTCGGGTCGGGACGGGTTCTAGCGGGTTGGCGGGTTAAGACGGGTCTGCCCGCCACAACCCGTTTAAATTTACGGGTCAAACATGTCGGGTTGAAACGGGGCAAATAACGGGTTGAAACGGGTCGGCCCTTTTTTTTTTACCTTAGGGTGTCGACCCAAGCTATTTGTTCTCGCATGTTGAAACGGGTCAAAACGGTCGGGTTGAGACGGGTCGACCCGTTAAGCTTCACGGGTTGAAATGAGTGACCCGCTAACTTAAACGGGTTGAGTCGGGCCGGGTAATTAGCGGGTAACCGGCCACAATTGCCAGGCCTAGTGTTGGATTAAGTCCCGAAACACAGCATTGTGTTCGTTTATACTCGTATCATCAAGTTTAACTTTTCAAGCGTTCCGAGACGTATAACTACTATACTTGAGGGTTGTCATAATGCAACAAACATATGCCGAGTATAATACTTGATCCTTCCTAAAAACCTAAACTCAGATTCTTAAGAGAATACTGCACTTCTCTTTTATGCACACAAGCAATACCTTCTCCTCCCCCTTTGCTTACAGCAAGCATCTAAATCCTGTTGGTTGCTTTGACAATCTTCAACATCATTCTAAATACTCCTCCAAGATCCAAAAATCGCGCACTTCCAACATCCCCACAAAATAGATTCATGTTGGTAACTTAATCACTCGCTTAGATTGCTCTGTACAAGTCGAGGAATTAGTGCAAGTAGCAACAAGAAATGAGATTGTAACACGAAAATATGTAAGAAAGAATTATCAAGCAAACAAAAACAATGACTCTCACTTTCTTCCCTATTGGCATGAACCTAAATCAATATACACAAATTATCCAAGCTAGCAACAAAATACTCCCTCCGTCCCAGGAATAATACCAGCAGTCGATATAACACTGTTACATTATAAACCACGGGATAATGTGGAACTGAGAACTTCTGATTCTATTTTATTGACAATTGTCATCCAATGATCCAACACCATAACTATCGAAATCCAAAATGATGTTGATCCATTCGACCTCCTATATTGCACAATGCAATACCATCATAAGAAATGTAGCTCATCTAGACTAAGACTGATTAATCAGCACAACAAACATATTGAATAAAACTGGCTAATAATATGCTCCCTCCGTCCCAAAATGATGTTCTCATTTGCCATTCCCCAAAAAGTTCTTCCCATTTCTATAATTTAGGCTTAAAAAAGTGTATAAACACAATGTGGCTAGTGAAGGAAGTATTCATATCCTTAAAAAGTTTGAATAGTCAAACGTGAAGATCATTTTGGGACGGAGGGAGTAATTTCTTTCCATCATAAATCAAGAAGAAATCTGAAAGATCGCCTGGAAATCAAGTAATCGACAAGCATTGATAAATCTCCCCATCCTTCTCCTCCCCCAATTCCATCACACTATAACACTCAAGAACATCAGAATAGCAATTGAATAAGAGATTGCCAAAATCGTGTAATTCATTTAGAACAATATGCATTATCCAACATCAAATCCGAACATCAAAATACTTTATTGGTGGGGAAATTGTAGGTATTTGATTTTATAGCAATGATAATATCCCTAATATAAAATGTGAACATAGGTAATGAACAAAGAACAGGTTTACAATATATTTTTTTTTTCTAAATATTTCACAAGGCATTCTTAAATAGCTGCCTTCTAGCCAAAACCTAGAGATCGGCGGAGTAAGGGCAATAGTAATCGGAACCCTAACCGGAAACAGAGCCTTATTACAAAGAATCGCCAGCGCAAGCGCTCCACCGCTAGAAGCCGCCATCTCAGCCGTCCGATTCCTCTTCGGCGGCGGAGTATCCTGTAAAGTGTCTTGAACAATCACATCGGTCATTTCGGAATTGGTTGGGGGCAATTTCTCTTCCTTGGTTATGGCGCCGAGACCGACCTTCTGGAAGATGGATTCGACGTCGACGTTGCTTTTAATGGCTACGTAGAGACCAGTGACTGACGCCGCCGATACGGAGAAATGGACGCCGAGTGCTACCTTGCCGTACTTCTTGAATAGCTCCTTGAATCTACCGCCCGCCATCGTTGTGCAGTGAATGAAGAAAGAGAGAGATTTTGAGTCTTCAATGGAGATTTGGGGTTTAGGGTTTTTCGATCTGCAAATCGATTTGCAGAAGAAGAAGGGAAGGGTTTAGACAGCTTTGTAAATGGGCTGAATTTGGAGTTGTTTTCTTTTGGGCCACGAAAGGGTAAAATGGGCTAGTTAGACCCTCCACAATGGTTGTTTAATGGGGGTGTTTAATGGGCACACACAAAATGGATGGTTTAATGCTTGCAATGGTTGTTTAATAGGGGGTGTTTGAATGGTTTTGTTGAACCAATTCAACAAGTGTGAATGCAGCAAATGGTTGGCAAGGACGGACACGTGGCTGCCAAAGAGTGGGCATGGCGGGCGCGTGCACACAACGCGCAAGAGAAGGCGCGTCCAGCGTCGGCGGTTCCTTTTTTTTTTTTTTTTTCCTGGCCTGGACATGTGTCACCTTCTGATTGGCTGACGAGTTATTTTTTTTTATCCCAATTATATGAGCTCAATTATTTCACAAAAAAATGTTTTTTTTACACCAAAATTCCTAATTTTTTCCTCTTTAAATTGACGCAAGTTTCATTGTATTCCGACACAAAAAAACCCATCTTTTTCTTGAAATAGATCCCAATAATAACTATTTCAACACTAATCATAAAAATAATAAATAAAAAATAAATTTTAAGTGGTGGGGTATAGGATGATGAGTGGGAAAAGTGTTGAATGGGGGATTAAACAAACCATTGTAGGGTTAAAAGTTGAATGAGTGTTGAATGAATGAGTTGGAAGAGAGAGAAGCTGATGTGCAGTGATAAAGTGGGTAAATTCTATATACAAGGCAAACTACATACAAGGCACCAATAATGACAAAACTACCATTCGCGTGTCGTGTGCAAAAGGACGACTTGAAGACTTTGTGTCGTGTATTAACACACGAGATATACCAATTGTATAAAATGTTCAGTCGTGTTCAGTTATACGAATTGTACTATACTATGTCGTACAAACATACACGAAATGAATATAAACAGGTCGTGCAGATTTTATAAGACATGCCGTTTCATACATATCGTATTTAGGAACATGATATAAAGCCCTATGCTCGTGTATATGCATACGACATGTCAAAATGAAGGTGTTCTTCGATGATTTGCAACATGATGTTAATGATACGCATATGCTATGTTAGATTATTGAATTGTGTTGTTAATTGAGCAAAATTTATACACTTAGACATAACAAGTAACAAACGTCATATTGGATCATACAATATCATATAACCTATCACATTTAAGTGATACCACTTTATTTATAATCACCTAACAAATGATTGTGGTGTTATGTTTCTAATCAAGATTATATTTAAAGAGGTAATTAAACATGTTATAATGCATCATACAATATCATATATAACCTATCACATTCATTAGGTTAAAGTGATACCACTTTATTTATCAACTAACAAACGATGTTATGATGTGCATATACTATGCTAAATTAATGAATTATGGTGTTATATTTCTAATCAAGATTACATATAATGAGTTAATTAAATATGTTTCTTGTTATAATAAGTTGGAAAACAAACAATGATTACATATAAGATTGAACCAACATCATACAATATCATATAACCTACCACATTTATTTATAATTTTTTTTTTTTTTTTTATGATATGGTGTGTCGTGTGGAAAAACACGACATTTAGTAAGACATTTCGTATGAACAACACACGAAATTAAACATTATATCTCGTGTATTGTTCATACGAGATAATTAGAAACAAAGACTATATCGTGTGGCTTTACACGATATGTACCATAGTATCTCGTGTATATACACACGAGATACACCCTGAACACTTACATAAAACACGATATACACGCAGACAACTTAATCCTACAGAGAAACAGCATTGCTGTACACCCATGCAGCATTGATATACTCCACAACATTGTCCAAGTCTTAACACCCATAAATTTATACCCATTTCGTGTATTGGCACACGAAATGTAAACTGATGAATCAGTTTACATTTCGTGTTCTAATATACGAAATGTGGAAAGTATCTCGTGTGCTTAAACACGAGATGCTTGTCCACATTTCGTGTATTGGCACACGAAATGTAAACTGATGAATCAGTTTACATTTCGTGTGCCAATACACGAAATGTGGACAAGCATCTCGTGTGTGTTCATACGAAACACACCCCGACATGTCCAGATTATACACCCACAAATTCGTAACCAATTCAAACAAAAAACCCCAATTTGTGTTACCAAATCACAATTAGAACCATTTTGGATAGGTGTACACAACATTTAAGCGTTATATAATTTAGGTTTAGAAATTATAGTTGGGTTTTCAAATTAAAATTTAGGTTTAGAAATTAGGATTATTTTTGGAGCGGCGGTAGAAGAGGCGGCTCCGAACTTTCCACCGGTGATAGGGAGGTTTGTCTTCATTTCCGGTTGTGTATGGTGGTGGTGTTGTGGTGGTCGCCGGATTTCACCGTTGAGAGAGAGAGACGGTTTTTCCGCCGTTGAGAGAGAGAGAAGAGTCGAACTGGCGTTTGAAATGGGGGAGGGAGGGGAAGTTTTTTTTTTAAGTATATATATGAGGGTGTTTTGGTCATTTTTCCATGCCTTGTAAAATCCATGCCTTGTATATAGTAGTACCCGATAAAGTGGGTGTTGAATGGGAAATTTCGTTTAATCCACCGTGCATGGTCTTAGAAGTGAGATACCTAACCTAAGCTAACCTAACCTCGGTATTGTTTAGAAGTCCCTATTTTTTTGTAACAAAAAAAAAAAGAAGTCCCTATTTTCAGTACGAGTTTGTTTTTTTTTTTTTTTGCAAAAGTGACACACGTATATTTTTGGGATTTTTTATTTTTTTTGTGTTTTATCTGGTGCACGGTTTTAAAAATGGAGAATTTTCAAAACGGAGTTTTTTTTAACGCTACTAATTGGAGCGGCTAAAAAGGGCTATGATTTTTAAAAACTCTCTATTGATACGCTTAATTAAAAAAAGCTGATTCTACTATTTCAATCTATTTTGAACGAACCGCTCTACCAAACAAACCGTTAATTATTGAAGAAAAAAAAACGGGGACAATGATACAAGTTAAAATTATCGAGACACTAAAATTAGATCAAACATCAGGTTAGGGCCGGAAATAACCCTTGAGAAATGGGATTTGGATCCGCGGCTGCGGATGGAATCAACTATCGCCCTATCTATCAAGATTAATTTGGGTCATGTGAGACATAGCTAAAAGCAAAATAAATCTAAGTCGTTAAAATTGTCCAAAATTGTTATAATTCAAGCTGCCTCTTGGTTATGGTTATGATCATGTCTTTGTTGTTGATGCCAATAAGTGGTGATGGAGATGAATGGAGCTCAGGAATTAATTTTCTTGCATGGTCCAAGAAATATAATTTCTCTGTTGGAGATACTAGTTAGTAACCCGTCGATACTCGACGGGCATAGTAGAACTTATTGATAATATAAGGGAAAGTCACTACATCACAGATTTTTTTGTTCCTAAACCAATCTTTCATTAGGAGTACTATGTGATCAGTGAGAAATTGATTGATTCATTAACTCTCTTATGTTCACCGTCTCCATCTCTGATGATTCATCCATCTTTCCTGCAACTAATATCATTATTTAAATTACTTTCAAATCTTCATACTTTTTAATTGAATGATGACATTTATGTAATTTGGTTATGAACCAATACTTTTACTTTTGTTCATGAATTTGCTTCTAAATATGCTATAAAATGTGTTTAAATGACATATGTAAAAATATATTATGTATTTGTTGGAAAAAATAATCATTTATATTAATTAGTGGGTAACACGTGCACTGCACGGAAAACTAATTTACCAATTCTAATATCTTTTGTTTCTTTTTTATTTTTATTTAATAGTATTAGTTAAACTTAAATCATAATAATTGTATAATTTTTAACTATAATAGATAACTATAATAGTTAATTATTAATAGTTAAATATAATTGTTAAAATAAATAGTTAACTATTAATAGTTAAATATAATAGTTAACTATTTTTAGTGAAATATAATAGTAACTATTATAGTTAATTATTATAGTAACTATTACTATTATAAGTATAAGTTAAAATTACTTTCAAATCTTCGTACTTTTTAATTGAATGATGACGTTTATGTAATTTAGTTATGAACCAATACTTTTACGTTTGTTCATGAATTTGCTTCTAAATATGCTATAAAATGTGTTTAAATGACATATGTAAAAATATATTATGTATTTGTTGGAAAAAATAATCATTTATATTAATTAGTGGGTAACACGTGCACTGCACGGAAAACTAATTTACCAATTCTAATATCTTTTGTTTCTTTTTTATTTTTATTTAATAGTATTAGTTAAACTTAAATCATAATAATTGTATAATTTTTAACTATAATAGATAACTATAATAGTTAATTATTAATAGTTAAATATAATTGTTAAAATTAATAGTTAACTATTAATAGTTAAATATAATAGTTAACTATTTTTAGTGAAATATAATAGTAACTATTATATGAAAATATTATTCAGAAAATATTTTTCTTACATTTACCAAACAACCGAAAATATGTTTATGTCATTTTCCGAAAGTCATTTTACACAAAACAAACGGAGCCTTACTATAAGAAAATACAATTGCATATATGTGTTTAAAATACGTATTAAATTAATTAATTAATTAATTATAATATTGAAAGAGTATATCTTTGTTATAATAAATAACTTAGATTAACACAATTTTAAAGTGTGTGAATGAGTTTTACCATTCACTTGTGGTACACAACTGATACACAAAAAGTGATACAGATGATTTTTTCTTCTTTCTTGGAGTTGGATTGTAGAAACTTATCAAGCAAAAGTTTAGGTTGTTTTTACAATGGGAGGCTTATTGCTCTTCTCAATTGCTTTAATATCAATCACTCTATCGGTTGTTGCCATTGCCTTTAATTAAATAGAAAAATATATGTGTGTGTGTGTGTCAGAAGGTATAATTGAGGCACCAAATGATAAACTAATATAGCAAAAATATTGAATTTGGCATTTAACTTATATAGTTTTTGTACCGTGGTTAATGATTACATAATCTAATGCACATAAGTCATTATTTACATTTAATTCACTTTACTTGTAAATATATACATGAATAAAATATATATAAATTGATTTAAAATATAAATGTTGCAGCAGTGGAAGTATTACTCCATAAACTGTAATACTCAGTAAACTAATAACTTCAGGAAGTTTTGGTTTATCTTTTCATCCGTTTTGTCCATTGTCACTAAATTTATTTAAAATTTGTTATTATTTATGTTCCAAAATAAGCTAATTTGTGCATGTTTGACTTTAAGATTAATTTAGTAAGAGTGGGCAAGAAGTAATTAAGGAAAACAAAAAAGTAATTTTTTAAAACATGTATATCAATTTTTTTTTTTTTTTAAAATAAGACATATTTCAGGCACCATCTTTTTGCATTCACACATTAAAGGTGATGTAAATCAAAATTCTTTATACATGTTATACGGTAGGAATTTATTTAAGTGAGAAGTCATTTAATTATGAATATATTCTCACCACTATAATACTTTTTTTCTCTCAAAATAAATGTTCATTTTAGCATTTCTAAATAAACGATATTTTTTGATAAAATTATACAAAACTTTATTAATTAATAATAATGTTATTTGGTGTCATCAAACGTACATATGTAAACAAAATATCTATATATCAACTTTTTATTAGAAATTTCTAAAAACTAAAAAATGAACTTTTAATTTAAGATGGCAAAACTACAATAATATATTTGGACCATTAAGAATATGAAAATAAATAATCTAAACAAAAGTATTGAACTGAATCATGACTTACAGGTGAAATGTCATTTGGTCTTGCAAACCAACTAACTAACCTAGGTTGAATTAAACTCATATACTCCATTCAGACAGTGACAAACTGAAACATTTGACTTTTACTATATACGTCATCCTTCTTAAATTAATAGTCTCCTAACTTATTGACCATTTTAATATTAATTACATATTATATTTTAGACATTTAATTATTTTGAACTTTAAATTTTAAAAATGAGATTGAATTTTTGAAAAACAAATAAAAAGTGATATGATTGTAGAATTATGCAGTCTCTTTTGATTTATTTATGAAATGCCAGCAATCAATAATAATATTCTTATTAGCTCAAATAATACCAAAATTACTGGCTTAAATTAGGGAAAATTTGACTTTGGGGTTTGTTTTAGGACAATAATTAGAACTGTGAACTTAATTTTAGTAAGAGTAAGGAAGAGATTTTTTTTTTTTTTTTTTTTTGAATTCTCCAAATGCCATATTTGGTGGTATTCTTATTTAAGGTAATAAATAATCCAGCTGATACATGCTAGAAATTTCTATTAAATTTGAAATTCAAATCAAAATCTTTTCTTTTATTAAGTAATCTACTCATTTGATTCAATGAAGATTTTTTTTCCCGATTTTAAATTTAAAGTCAAATAAATGATTTGATCATAGATTTGAAACTTAAATTTGGATACATATGAGTAAATCATGGATAAAGAGAAGTTAACATCTATGGTTGAGAATAGTAATCTTTCTTCCATATTTTCAATATGTGATAGTAGAAGCTTAAAACTTAGTTGAAATATACTCCCTCCGTCCTAGCTCACTTGAGACTTTTTGACCAAAACTAGTCAACTTAAGGTCGGTTTGACCAACACTTTATAGAAATATATATGTTCCAAAAACTTTTTAAAAATTGTTATTGAGAGGATTTTTAATGGTGGTTATTTTACATTTTTTTAATTTTTGTTCGGATCATAAATATTTTTATAAATTGTTGGTCAAACCGACCTTAAGTTGACCAGTTTTGGTCAAAAAGTCTCAAGTGAGCTGGGACGGAGGGAGTAGTTTGTAACAATTAAGTAAGAACGGTTGTATTAAGAAAAACGATAAAAAGAAATGTGATCAACACAATAGTAACAACTAAAAGGCTAAAATAGAAACAAACAAAACTGGATTCACATTAGAAAAGAAAAAAAAACAGTTACCTCTAATAAATTGAACTTAGGCGTCTAGAAAAATTTGGAAGCAAGAACTAAAAAAAAAAAAAAAAAAAAAAAAAAAAACTTACTCCCTCCGTCCCTGAGTATATGTCCACCATTCCTTTTTAGTCTATCCCAGAATATATGTCAACTTCCTAAAATAGCAAAGAATCTTTACTATTCCTCCCATTCATTCTCTCTCCTACTTACTTTTATACTCACAACACCAATCAACTTACTATTCCCTCCCACTCATTCTCCCTCCTACTTTATTTGTACACTCACAACACTTACATCACTTCTTCCATTTCTTAATTTCTATGCAAATGAGAGGGTGGGCATATACTCTGGGACGGAGGGAGTATAAGAATGAAAAGTAAGTAAACATACCGTAGAAAAGAAGCAAAACAACACAAAACAAAATTTCAACTGGGATGAAAAATATGAACTCAAGAATTACCTTCTAGGGTGGGGTATAAAAAACTTAATAGAATGAAAAGGAAGTAAACACACTGTAAAAAGTAACAAAAACAACACACAACAAAATTTCAAGATTCAATCTTATCTCAAGAGGTTTCATATTAGCTTGAGATCACCTTTTAATATATAAAAGCAACTTGATGGAGACTTTCTTGTTCATTGGCTTTTAAGAACTAAAGAAAACAATAAAATATAAGACGTAGAGTGTTTAACACAAATTTACAGCCTTTATTTAATATACTCCTTCAGTCGTGAAATGATCATCTCATTTGCCATCTGTTATTATCTCAAAAAGTTCTTTTCATTTCTACAATTTGGGCTTAAATGTGCATAAACACAACATGGCTATTGAAGCTAGTGTTCATATTTTAAAAATGTTTGAATAGTCAAATGGTAAATCATTTTGGAACGGAGGGAGTGCATGAGATTTCTGTAAACAAAATTACTCTGTATGAAAGAATAAATTCTTCTCATTTCTACAATTTGGGCTTAAAGTGCATAAACACAACATGACTATTGAAGCAAGTGTCATATTTTAAAAAGTTTGAATAGTCAAATTAAAAATCATTTTGAGATGGAAAGAGTATATATATAAGATTTCCATAAATGAAATTACCCCATATGGAAGAATTGCTCGGCAAAATAGCTCAAAAGAAGAACGTAAATGGCCGTGGGAGAAAGAAAAAAGAATGTAGTGTCAGTTTATTGCTAGAATTCTTAGCTCATTAGAGTAGTTAGAATAAAACCGTAAAAAACAAATATTTTAAAATGCATTAAATTATCACATACTAATTTAGATTGAATTGGAAATTTCAAGTGTTCTTCTTCTTCTTCATCTTCATCCATCATTCTCTCATACTTTTTCATGACTATATGAACAGTAAAATAGGTTAAATTTCTGGAATCATCAGGAAAGATGTTTAATCAATCGTTGAGTCTAAAAGAAATCAAATAGATTATATTTTAACTTAGATTGAATTGTAATTTAAAATATTTTGAAGTATATGCCTTAATCAGGATAATAATTAATATTCAATCATTTCTAAAATAAAACCTATTTACGTATGCCAATGAAAAGATGCCACGTGGATTTCCACATGGCTTTATGAGAAAGCTTGAAATGTTTTTGCTTTTATATATTATATAGATTATTATTTATACCCAATAATTGCATAAAATAATGTACATTTAACTAATGTACAATAAATGTACATTTACTCATTTTATATGTTAAATTTCACATAATATGAAATTTTAATACTCCCTCCGTCCCAGCTCACTTGAGACTTATTTTCATTTTGGTCTGTCTCAACTCACTTGAGACCTCCCCAAAATGGCCAACTTTTAATAATTTTATATTGAATCTACCCTACCACTCATTCTATCTCTTCATTTTTCACCACTCAATTTATTCAACCAATAGTACTATTTACCCAACTCATTTTATTTTATTTTATTATTATTCCTTAGTTATTGTGGCCATCTCTTATGTCTCAAGCGAAGTGAGATGGAGGGAGTATGTTAAGACGAATTCTCATATACAACGGCCGCACATGGTGCGGCAATGTTCTTTTGTTCCGCTGCTTCTCGCAGCCACTTGCTCCACTACATCCGACCGTTGGATACAGCCGCCCCAATTTCCAGATCACGACACGTGTCTTCCCTAAAAAATATCACATTAACTTTAAAATGCTATATCTTGAGATTTATAACTCAGAAAAAAACTTTAAAAATACCGTTGTGTTCGTCTCGACGAGACGAATAAAACTACATAGGTCATGATATGGTTTGATTTTTTTTAAAAATATATTTTTTTACACACAAAAAGTTTGAGTTGCTTGTCAGCTGAGATGTAACACTCTGTTCAAATAAAAGTAACAGTTTCATATTCAAAAAGTAACACTTTTATAGTCAAATGTAGCCGAAATTTTACAAAAAAAAAAATGTTTGATAGTTTTTGTGGTTAGAAAAAGTAATATTTGAAGTGTAACAAAGAGAATATATGATTATAATTTTTTATATAGATGAATGTAACATTTTTATTTAGTAAATGTTACTTTTCTTCTTTAAAAAAAAGAGTAAAAATTTGGGAAATTTGCAATTTGGTTCCTGACATTTACAAACTTTTGCAATGTTGCTCCCAAAAGTTTTTTTTTCTCCAATTGGTTTCCATCATTTACATTTTTTTGCAATGTGGCTATAAAAGTAAATGTGCGTTAGTTTTCTAACATATTTTATGTCATGTGACTAGCACATGACATTTTAAAGGATATTTTAAAATATTCATAAAGATACACATATCCGATTGATATGATTCTTTTTTTATATTGAAACTAATATTTAAATCTACAACATAATTTTTTTTTGGAAATTTGTTGGGTATCTAAATTATTTTTACATTTAATCTTAAATTTTAAATATTAAAAAAATAAAAAACACGTGAAATATAATCTAAAAAAGACATTAGCCCAAGTATGTTTCATATGAAGTAATTTTTATATGTATCATTCCTAACGTTTATTTTTCTCCACCCCTCTGCCACTTTCCGCAACACCCATTCCACATACACTCTTCACTCGATTCATCGTCCTCTTCTTCTCCCTTTTTTTTCTATCAAACATTTTTACGAACTGATAATCTACATATATAATTTACTTCATATGGAACATATTTGGGCTAATATCTTTTTTAGATTATATTTTACGTGTTTCTATTTTTTTAATATTTAAAATTAAGATTAAATGTAAAAATAATCCAACTACCCAATAAATTTCCAAAAAAAAAATATATGTTGTAGATTTAAATATTAGCTTCAATTTAAAAGAAGAATCATATTAATCGGATATGTGTAGCTTTAAGAATATCTTAAAACGTCATGTGCTAGTCACATGACATAAAATCTGTTAGAAAACTAATGCCCAGTTACTTTTATAGCCACATTGCAAAAAAATGTAAATGTTGGGAACCAATTGGCGGAAAAAAAAACTGTTGGGAGCAACATTGCAAAAGTTTGTAAATGTCAGGAACCAAATTGCAAATTGCCCTAAAAATTCATATATATAATCGGGTTTGCATTTCAATTGTTACTTTCTCAATAAAAAATTGTTACATTTTCAGATATAATGTTACATTTAAGAATATAATCTGTTACAATTGAGGAAAAAAATAATACATTCATTTTTTAAAAAATGTAACATTAGTTTAGTTTGTCAATCTTATGTTATTTTTGAAAAAAAAATTGTTACATTTGAAAAAAAGAGTGTTACATTCCTTCATAAAAAGTGTGACATTAGTTTAGTTGTCAATCTTTATGTTATCTTTAATCTATTGCAGCAAAATTGTGGTACATTTTGAAAAAAAAAATGTTACATTTGAAAAGAAAAAAATGTTACATTTCGTTATAATAAGTGCTACTTTTGTTGGGAGGAAAAAAAGGTTGGGGGTGGCAAAAAAAAAAAAAAGAAAAGAAAAGAAAAGAAAAGAAAAGAAAAGAAGAAGGTAGGCTCGTGTCGCACAGTACAACCGTTGCACAGGAGACCTCCTCGTATGTTATAACCAACACTATTATAGTTTGAAAAATTGAAGTATCTCAACTTCGACTAATATCGAAGAGAAACTGAAAAAATCCTAAAAGGTTGTCTTGCCAAACTTAATGCATATTAAACTGTAGCATATACATATTGTGCATCATTGCCAAAATTAAGGAATAGCTAAGGGAGTAGTCAAATTATAGTAAATAAGAAGCTCTAGCATATTTTCATAAGCTCTTTTGTGCTCCATTGTTGTAATTTACTTTGATACTACTGATACATACGGGTTACTATTTTTTCCCTAGCATGCGTTCTAGTCATTTTGCTTTGATCTCAATTTATTGAACACTAACATAGATTTGGATTGGCTTGACTGTTTAAAAACAGTCCTCAGATAGTTCTCTCTTGCAAGCAAATGGACTAACTTGCGAGAGCCTTTTTATGAAAAAACCCCTATTTTCTGACCATTTCAAATCACCATCGCCACTCCGAGAACAAACAGAGCGGTATCGTCAACGATCCCATTCTTCTTCGATAAATGGAGCATATACCAATCCAAGCCCACTTTTTAAAATATTATGCAGAGCACAAATGTATCATTTTCTCCCTGAAAAACAATAATGCAACTCCTGATCTAGAAAAAAAAACCTATATTCATGTTTTTTTTTTTGAATTGATTTCAAACAATAAATAAATAAACGAACAATTATAAATAAAATTAAACAAAATACGTAAGACACTTACACTGGAGCAATGAAGTTCGGATGATAGAAGGTAGTATGGTCTGTTTGCACCAAAAATTGAGTAACTAATTTTGTTGATTTCATAAAAACTACAAGAGAGAAACCTACTATGTCATTAGTATTAATTTCATGAAATTCTTGCTTCCCTTGATTGATTAAGAGGTTCATGTACAAAAAAGATGTGGAATTAGCATTCATAATGGGCAGAATATAAAACATAAACGATATAGGTTTAATAAAGGATTAAGAGATTCGTGATTTGATTTTGCAGTCTTCATGATCTTCGTATATTTATGGATGAATAATAAAAGACAATAAAAGTAACTGATTGATTAATGTTTTTGAAATTTTGAAATGAAGATAGCTAATAAAATGAAATGAAGATAGCTAATAAAATGAAATGAAGATAGACATAATCTTACAAGTTTACAAAATTTTGAGTGATTGAAAATGTTTAAATGGTGAGATTAACCTAAAATAACTAAAAGATGCTTAATCAAAATTAGGTAAATGAATCTCAACTTAATTAATTTGAAATTGAAATATGGAAGTTTAATCAGCCGATTTTATTAGAATGTAGGAGAAGTTTTTTTTTTTTTTTTAAATTAAGAGAATTTTGCCGGCAAAGCGAATGCAGCCATGTGGCTTTCCACGTCACATTTCCACATGGCGCGCTGTGAGGCCTGGAAATGTTCCTGCTTTTATATATTATATAGATTATTGGTTTGCCATCTTTCTCTCTCTCTTACAAACACATGTTTTTTTTTTTTTTTACTCCATTCATCCCAAAATGATCTTCCCTCCCATTTGTCATTTTTCATTGTTTTTTTTAAAAAAAATCTCATTTGTACAGTTTAGGTATAAAAGTGCATAAACACGGTCTAATGTAGCAATTATTCATATCCCTTTGAGATGAAGAGAGAGTATGTCATTTGTAAATGAACACAAAACTTAGCTTACATGTAGGCATGTTTGGCAATTGTAATAGCAAGCTTTGGATTTGGAATTGTAGATCACCAATTGAATTCAATTGATTGAAAATTATTCTACCATTTTCAATATTATGGCTTGGTATTGTGGTTCCCAACATAATTAGACTGAAACTTTTTCCTACAATTCTATTTAGAAATTTTCTAGAATACACAGTTGGCTATTTAGTATGTGTCTTATAAGAAACAATTATCGTATTTAAAACTGTGAACTCGTCGGTTAAACCTTCAGTTTGATCGAGTGGCCAGTTGAGATTTTTAACTGATGAACTGACAATTTGACTGAAAGATTGATTGACGTACTAATAATTTACTCGTAAACTGTGGCCCTCAGTCTGCGACTCAAAAGAATTAGATTGCAAGCTGTCAATTTTAACTGATGGATTGAAAGTTATAAAAACCTTAAAACCATTTTCACTATTGTTTAGAAAATAGCTTGTTTTTCTATAAAAATTTTATGTTTTCTACATTCATTTTGTAAAAACTAATACGGAATGTTGATTGTGCTTCCTTGCATAGAATAATACCATGTCGATTTAGGTATCACTTTTCACAAAAAAAAGTCAATGGATTTTGGCGATCTTGACATTTTGTCCATTTTTTTTTTTTTTTTTTGAAGTTTCAAATATTGCTCAGTACTTAAAAGTTTTATTTCAAGTGTATTGTAATGAAAATGACCCCTTGCCAAAACCCAAAAAAAGCCAGATAATAAGATAAATCAATCTAGAATCATTCATTTAACAAACTCCCAACTCAAAGTCAACTTTACCCCCTTCACATTACACATCTTCTCATTGATTCCAAAATTCTTAATGAAACCAAATTGATCAAGATATGATTCATATATTTTCTCCATTATGGTATGTAGTTTTCAAGCACTCGAAACCTCAACATAACGCGTATGAAGTAAACTAAGCAGCGTATAAATCGTGCGATCCAAATGATGGAGTATTGGCAAAATACGAGTCGAGCTCAAAGAAGCAAAGAAGTATAGGTTCATCAAATTCTCCTTGCAGATGGTAATATAAGTATTAGACTCCTTTTCGTCACTGTTGAAAAGAAGAGCACAAACAAATAGTACAAGAAGAGAGTGCAGTAGATTGTAAGCTTCAGGTAAAGAGCAATGAACATCAGTAAGAATATGTCTTGTATCTCTAATAAGTGTGGAAGCAAAAATAAGGATTTGCCACAGCCTCGAACGGTGGACAAAAAATATTTGCACACAGCAATCACACTCTATACAATTAGCAAAATAGGTGTATTCAGTCCCTTTTTCTCTAATTCTTTGCTTGGGTTGGAAGCTACAAAAAGAGAATCTACATATTACAGTTATCATCGTATGATGATTAGAATATTATACAACAATTTAACAATCAGAATCATTTTTATGTGATGAATGAATCTATAGCAAGTAAGATAGCAACAATCAATCCATCTTGTGATAATTTGTTGTTTCCAAACAAATGTTTAGCTATACCTGTAACCACGCTGTTTGTATTCAGTCGTTAGTTCAGAGAAAGCAGGCAGATCGCTCAACTGTAAATGCAAAACCTGAGTTAGACAACAAGTGAACTGAGAAAGGAGAATAGATGAAAGGGAGAACTAGGGTTGCACACAAGTTGAGCGACCGAACTTAGGGTCAGCTCACAATAGATATAGGCATTGATCAGTCACTGCTCGGGCTAGCTTAAAGGTAAAACACAATGTTTAACTGGGCTAATGCCTCAGCGTTTCAAGATACTATATACATATACACACACGCACCCAAAAACATCACTCCCTTCGTCCCATCTTAAGTTACAAAGATTTCCATTTTGAGTGTCCCACTCAAAATTACAAATTCCACTTTGAGTGGGACACTCAAAATGGAAATATTTTTATTAGATTTTAGATCGTGGTCGTCAAACTCACACCAACTACCTATTTACTATACCCTACCACCTAGCCCACTATCCACACTCTCAACAACTTAATATTAAACACTTTTCCTTTCCCATTCCCACCCCCATTTTTTTGTAGTTTAAGATGGGAGGGAGTGAATAAATGTTAAGTGAGAATATATGAACCAGAATCGTATACGCCCGTAAACAACTGAGCTAAAGATAAATGGTTTAAAATTATAATAGAGAGCATGAAAGACATTTAAAAATCTGCATAGGATCTGAAATTTATGAGAAGTAACATTAAAATAGCCATTCATGAGCCTAACTATGAACAAAAAAGTTGGTTGATGCTGCAAAAAACGTGTCGGATCAGCCCTTCGTCTAGCGGTTCGGATAAATCCAGCAATGGGAACCTTCTTGTACGGATCTGCGCACAATGAACAAACGTAAACTACGCCGGGGGCTTCACCAGCGAAGGCCCTCCGGTGTGAGAGTAAGAATACGGGTGATATGTAAAATAGAGAAATCAATTGACTAGAATGGAGCCAAAGAGTTCATTACCCGTCTCCTGTTGTGAGGACCTGTTTATATAGGCACGGGTGAATGAGTCCTGACTTGCGAAGTAAGCCAGGGAGCCCGTATTGTTGTGGGACTCGTGTTCCTTGGAGATAGACTCCGGATAAGGATGAGTGGTATCCCAGTTACCTTGTAGAAGAGATATCCTTGTTTAGATAAGGATTCTTTAGTGTCAGAGTTGTAATATAACTCTGTAAGAGGTTTTCCAACGATAATGGGAGGTTTCTGATGTAAGTCGGCCCGTCATCTAACTCGGCTCGTCATAGAGGCCGGCTAGGGATTGGGCTTCTCGGGCTCGGCCTAGGCATGGACTGCCTGCTCGGCCTTATTGATGTCGGCCTATAAACATGGGCTTCTCATGAATGGGCCTCTCGATATAGGCCTGTTAGGTATGTGGGCCCAGAGTGTATGGGTTCCGTTTAACCAAGTCGGTTTATGTCGTTCATTGGTTCATTCTAATTTAACTGTGTTCAAGGTTGTTCACCAACAGCTCGTCTTATTTGCCGCACCTAGTAAATGAACATAGTAATGTACGATGGCAGTAAAATATAATCTGTCAAAACTCCGAAGAAAATAAACTGCAGTGGTTGGAAAGAGGAAGGACCTTCTGTGATAGGACATTGATTTTCTCGATAAGTGACACAGACAAACTTCCTGTATCATTGCTTCTTAACTTAACCATCACATGAACACAGAACAGAGCAGCAGAAACCTGGAAAGAATCTCTCAACAATAGGTAAGACATGAAAAGATAAATTTAGATACAAGTTTAGTCTACGTTTTATTTAAGGAGCTAAAAAAATTATGCTTAACAGAAGAATTGGTGTATCTTTGCAGATATTGACAAATACGCTACGAGCAATCACTTCAACTACAGAGTTTGGACATCCCATGCACTATTAGGTCTGCTAAGGGTCTAATGTACACGGCGTGCCGCGGGTTCCTTAGTTTCAAACATCAGACCTTAAGATCAAAGTGAAATTCACTTAACGATGCACAAAGGCTGGCACTAGAATATTTACACGATTTATGCATGATCTTGATCCACAATATGTTGCGCCAGATTTGAATTTCCATGTTTTCACCACATAACCATATATCTGCTATTTTATTCGTAGCTCAAACCAAGGGTTCTATAGCTGAATTCTACTGTTACCCCAGAGTTAAATAGTAATAATGGTGATCCCCGACTCAATTATACCCCGCTTCTTGGCTGTGTAGTGGCATTAGAGTTATATAACAGCAACAAACAACAACAAGAAAGCCCTAATGGCAAGATTATTGGGGTCGGGTGACATGAATCGTCGAATAGAAACTAAATCTACCAAAATCAACTAAACCTTAGAAAAACCAGGAGAAGTCACAAGAGACATAATGAATACTAACACAGAGCTAAGTTACACGTATCATGACCACCCTTCATATACATCGACAATTTGTTTGCAAAAGGGTATCAAAGAGAGAAGAAGCACAGACGAATCTACGATTAAATTATGTCCCTAAACCAAAACCCAACAATAAAAAAGTTAACAAAGTAATAAACACAACAGAGGTGGAGACAAGTGTACCTTTGCTTTGAGATATTTGTCACAGTCATACTCAAACGTAACATAGGACTTGATCAGGTTACTGAACACTGAGTTCTCGCACCAGGTTGACAAAATATCTTTTGGACCGCATATGCTCGCATCCTTGGCTTTCTCATCTTTTGTTGTTGTAGAAGTTTGATTCGCCTGTATCTCAGCATGTAAGACCTTCTTCTGCAGGAATATCTCATAAGACATAATTTGCAGAACATAAGATTGACACTGATATCTACTTGCTGAGCTTGAAGACTCTCTTTTACTCAGAGTTCCAGAACTGTTATCTTGCATACTTCCATTTAGCAAGACCAATGACAACTGTGTCCAGAAATTTTCGGATTTCTTCAGCCACTCCAAAATATTAGTAAACTGGGAAGCTCCTTGCCACAATGCTTTCAAGAAGTTCAGAACATTCAACAGTACGTTCGGGTCACTAGGAACATAAAAACCACATCAAACTAAAAGGTTGAAGGACATGATAATCAATTCAAAAGAACAGCCAGTATAGTGATAATATCTGAATGTACCTCTTGATAAGCTCAGCTGATTTTCCAACGTATTCCCTTACCCCCTCTAGCAAATTTTCTTCCTTTGACCCCAATGAGCCAATACTAATGTCCCTTATATTATCCTTTGCGCCAATCACCATAAGAAGAAAAGCAGGCTGAAATAAAAGAAAAAGAATGTAACAAACATGGACAATAAGAGGAAGAACCAAAACAAATGCAGATGACAAACACAAACGGATTGTACAGATGGGAGATGCCGAGAATGATTAACACTCAGATACATGGCAACACTAAATCTAGCATAGTTAATAGCATAATACAGTGACAGGAAAACTAATAGCATTATTTTGACGGCGTGCAGATTGTTTTTTGCACACATAGGGAAACCAACAAGATTTTTTATCACGTTAGCCCACGTGAAAAGAGACACATTTACTTTATAAAGATCAACCGCTTGCTTGTACTTTATTAGAATAGACAAACCCAGTCAGGAACATCTGTTCATAGTAACAGATTCATTCTGATCCACACGCTACACTGGCATGTAGATCTTTATTTTCCATAAATATTAGAAAGACATGGGAATGAGCGTACAAGAGTTAATTCACATCTGGGAAAATGAAGTTATGCCTCGAGTAAAGGAAAAATATATTTACTCTTATACAGATCAAATGATTCACTATGGAAATAATCCGAGTTGACAAACACATACACCACTGCTCAATAAAAATAACAAAAATATGTATAGAGAAATCTGGGTATCATAGCCTACAGAATGTCAGTAAAGAATGCTTTCCATAAGATCCAAGGGTATCATTATTGCCAAATAACAACTGATTACTGATCAAAGCAAATCAATTTTGATAGTCAAAGTCAAAGTCAAAGATAGATCTCAACTATGAGTTAAGCAGCAGAAAGAACAATCTCCTGGATGCAATAAAAGAAACTAGACGTGGAAATATGCTGCAGAAGCCAGCATTTTGAATGTACAGATAACGAGATCATCATTAAATGATGCCTGCCCTCGGATAATTGCGTTCACAGAAGCTTTGTGATACGGGGCAAACGCAGCGGAAAAGAATAGTAAAGAAAATTGATAGAAAAGGATAGGATGCTCACCACTTCAAGGAATCCACCTTGAAGATACAGGGCATAAAACAACTCACCACCTTTGGAATCCACCAAAAGGATACAGAGTTGGGTGTTGTTCGACGCTCAATGGAATCCACCAAAGAGATGACAACAAGAAAGAAGGCATAAAGCACAACTTATATTTTATAAACTCAAATTCAACTCCCCTTACAATGACTATTTCTAGGGTATTTATAGGTTACTTGGAACATCCCTCCAAGTCTAGGAATACTAAAGATTCTAAGGGATTAGGATAATTATTATTATTTAGGATTAAAATAAAATAGAAAGCTCAAAAGACATGCTAAACATCAAGATAGTCCAATTTTCGGATGAATCTGATTTTCTGACTACCCTTCACGAAAATATCCATAACTCTCTCTAGAATGATCCAAACAATGATCCGAAAAGTGCTCCAGAAACTACATTCAGAGGCCTTTCCAATGGTATATTATTTGTAACGTTTGGCCCAGTAGATTGATAGATACAACCTCTTGAAGTTGACTGAAATTATTAAGATTAACAAGTGCCAACCATTTGGCTCCCGTGTCACTTTGAGATCTGTAATCTGTCATGGCAAGCATCACTACAAGAAAGTTCGTTATTTGCGGCAGCTATTTACGGCGGTAGTAACGGAGCCGCCGTATATAATCATCTTTATACGGCGGTTAATTTTAGCTGCCGTATATAATATTTTTTACGATGAAATAGTAACCCCTCGTATATAATAACTTTTTACGTCATCCATATAAGACGGGTCATCGTATATAATACTAAAGCATACGTCGGCCCTTTTATTACCCTCGTATAAAATGTACAAATACGAGGGTGTAATAGCGAGTCACCGTATATGTTAAGAATACCGCGAAATAGCAATTTCACGAAATTTCAATCATAGCTTCCCTCGCTATTTCCCCCCAAAAAGTAGATGAAACATTGAAACCCTTCCACAAAAAATCAGTTTTGTCTACTCCACTCTCAGACCCTCTCCCTCCGAAAACCCTAATGTTTAGTGAGGGAGCGATGGAGATCTAGCTATTGGCTTCAACAAACTTCAGGAAAATCCCAAATCCTAGTGATAATCGCCTTCGTTCTTTGTCTCACGGTCACTCTATTGAGGTAAACTCGTTCTTTTAACTTTATTTTACTATCTATTGAAGTTTCAATTTGGGATTTTATTGTGCTTTCATGGCCATAGCTTCCAGTAGTTATGGTTAAGGTGTTTGATAATTTGAATTCATTAATTTTTGTGTACATGTCTCAAAAGTGTCCTTAAATTGATTTACAAACTCCTGCTCTTGCTCTACCGCAATTATATAGGTGGTTCGAATCATCTCTATTTTTATTGTTCTAGATCTGTTTTATTAAATATTTTTGTACAATTCAGGTATATATAATTCTTGTTGAATGTAACTGGGTTCGGGGTGACTGGGTTTTGGGTATATGGGTGTGGGTTACTCCGAAAAGGTTGCATCAGTATACATGTATAGACTTTAAACATTTTGCTCTGCACGGAATCAAAAAGAAATAACTGCAGCATAGTACATGAAGATAATTATAGTAGCAAATTATATGTAATTATACACGCTGTAAATCAATTTGTTATGATCTAGGTGAACTTACAGATTTTAAAAATCAGATAGAGGTTAAAGTAGAGGAAGAGTGTTGATTGGAAGGTGCTGCAAGGTATATATATTGATTTTTAATGTAGCTTCTTGCAGTTTAATACATTTGGTTTAAAGTCAATGTGTGTATTTGTGTTAGGGGAATTAGAGGGATAGTAAGAAAATAAAATCATGTTGTTAATTTATAAATTTAAAGAGTCAAATGAGACTATCATTATGAGAAGGAGAGAGTATAATAAAAGCCATATTTCTCATGTTTAGAATGATTGCTCGGTAGTTCACTATGGCTTTTGTTATGTCTTTATCATAGAAACCCTGTCAACTTTCTGAATCATGGGTTTTAATTCAATCAATGTACTTTTAAATCATGTTCTTGATATCTGCTTACTTACAATTCTTCAGTTTCTTCTTGTTTCAACTATTTTCTGTCAGGCTCAAGCAAGAATCAAAGTAGTTGTCCTCAATTTCATTCTCAATCCCAAGTCTCGGAATCACAACTCTATTTCTGGTTTGAATCTCTGTATCTACATCTTTATATCTGTGATGAATATTATTCTTGGAATATTTATTTCACAACTGGTCTAGAAATTCCATGTTTGCTGCTTTGTTCTGTGATGCATAAACCTCTTACATGTGATTAGAGTTGTCATTGCAAATATATTTTCATATTACATATTTATTTCTAGTCAGTAACTGATTTATGTCATTTTTATGTGACATTAACAGAACATATTTACTTATGGATAAAAGTTGGATCGATTTAGCTAACAGGATTTCAAATGAATACATGACGGGAGTTGACAACTTTATTGACTTTGCATTCTCAAAGAAGCCTCGTGGTGCAAAAGAGATATATTGTCCATGTAGAGATTGTTCAAACCGTTACCAAAGAGACCGTGCAACTGTAAAAGCGCATTGCATTGAAGTGGGTTTGAAAGAGATTATAAGAATTGGACTAGGCATGGGGAAGACTATGTTTCTGCGCATGATAATTATAATAATGGTAGAATAAATGACGAGGGTATAGAGATCAACATAGGACTTCAAGATTGTATGAGGCAAATGGTACACGAAGGGATGGGTATGCCCAATAGTAGCCAAGCGGGAATTGAAGAGATTGTGCAATCTGATGCAGCTACAGCAAAGTTTTTCAAACTTTTGAAAGATGCAGACCAACCTTTGTGGGAAGGGTGCGATGAGTTTACAGTACTATCATTTATTGTAGAACTCATGCATTGGAAAGCAAATTATCATTTGTCTGATAAAGGATTTAGTTCATTGCTAAAGATTTTGATAAGGGCACTACCTAAATCGGCAAAAGTACCAAATTCCTATCGTGAGGCGTACAAGATGACTGCAGACTTGGGTTTCAGTTACAAAACTTGGGATTCATGCATTAATCATTGTATGCTCTTTAGAAATGGAACTGAAAAGCTCACTAAATGTGAAATTTGTGGAGCTGATAGATATAAGCAACAAGATCACGAAGGCAGCAATGAAGGTGGGGTAACAAGTGGAAAAAAAAATATTCCCAAGAAAGTAGCAGTGAAAAAAGTATGGTATTTTCCTATAAAGCCAAGGTTGCAAAGGTTGTATTGGTCATCTAAGACCGCATCACTCATGAGATGGCATGCTGAGGAAAGGATAGACGATGGTGTACTGAGATACCCTGCTGACTCTCGTACTTGGAAGGACTTTGATAAACGTTACCCACTTTTTGCAAATGAAGTTCGCAATGTTAGATTGGGGTTAGCATCTGATGGCTTTAATCCATTCAGAACAATGACAATATCTCACAGTACATGGCCTGTTGTACTAATGCCATACAATCTTCCCCCTTGGTTGTGCATGAAACAACCTCATTTCTTCTTGTCAGTGCTTATCCAAGGTCCAAAAGGGCCAGGAAATAATATCAATGTGTATCTTCAGCCTTTAATAGACGAGTTAAAAGAATTGTGGGAAATTGGTATTTCAACGTATGATGCATCAAAGAATGAGCTATTCACTTTACGTGCTTCATTATTGTGGACAATAAATGATTTCCCTGCATATGCAATGTTATCTGGATGGAGTACTAAAGGTGAATATGCTTGTCCTTGTTGCAATGTGAGACCTCAAGCACGGTGGTTAGAACATGGCGGAAAGTTTTGTTATATCGGTCATCGACGCTTCTTGCCTAGGAGCCATGCTTTTCGTAAGGATAAGAGCTCTTTTGATGGAACTCACGAAGTGAGAGCAAAGCCTAATTTAATATCTGGATCGAAATTGCTTAAACAAGTTGAAAATATAGAAACCGAGTATAAAGTTGAAGATGTTCTAAAGAAGAGAAGAAGAGAAGAGGTGGAAAAGCAACAAGCAAAGTTGGAGAAGAGAAAGGTTCCTAAGTTATGTCACAACTGGAAAAAAAAAGAGTATCTTCTTTGAGTTGCCATATTGGGCAAATAACCTTGTTCGCCACAATCTTGATGTTATGCACATTGAGAAAAATGTGTGTGATAATTTGCTATATACACTGCTAGGTACCACAAAGAGAACAAAAGACAATGTGAAAGCTAGAAGAGATCTTCAAGAGATGAACATTCGAAAACCATTGCATCCGCAACTACAACCTTCGCGTAAAGAGTTTTTGCCTCCGGCTCAGTTCACAATGAGTAAGAAGCATAAAGACACGTTCTTGGAAGTATTAAAGGGAGTCAAAGTCCCTGATGGATACTCTTCAAACATCTCCCGTTGTGTACATCAAGAGGAAAGAACTATTTGGGGTCTTAAAAGCCATGATTCTCATATCTTGCTCCAACAACTACTTCCAATAGCTGTTCGGAATGCCTTGCCCACTAAAGTTGTGAAATCTATCATTGAGTTGGCAAATTTTTTTAGGCAATTGTCCTCAAAGGTTAACACACTTTCAGATCTTGAAAAATTACAAGACCGGATGGCTGTTACTTTATGCTCTCTCGAAAAAATATTTCCACCGGCATTCTTTGATGTTATGGAGCACTTGCCTGCACATTTAGCTGAAGAGGCCTTGCTAGCAGGCCCTATACAGTTTCGTTGGATGTATCCGATAGAGAGGTACTTCCTTAAGAATTAAGAATTATTTGAGGAAAAAGTTATGTTTCTTGATATCATTTTATGCATTTAATAAAATATTTGAATGGTTTTTATAGGTTTTTACTTACATTGAAACTATATGTTCGAAATCGTGCACACCCTGAGGCCTCTATAGCAAAGGCAATTGTCGCTGAAGAATGCATGACTTTTTGTACACAATATTTGAGTGACGTGGAGACCAAGTCCAATCGTCCAAGAAGAAATGATGATAATGGTGTGGAGTCGGGCCGCTTTGTGGGAAGAGAGGAGGATATTACCCTTGACTACATCACACGAGTACAAGCACATAGATATATCCTTTTCAATATTGAAGATGTTGAACAATACTTAGAGTAAATAAATTCTAACCTTACACGTATCTATCTTATTATCGTAATTTTAATTATTATATAACTTCATATTTTTAATATCTTCAGAATGCACCGCACACATTTAAAGGAAACACTACCTCGTAATCAGCGGCATTTGTTGGAGAAAGAACATAATCAAAAGTTTCATATTTGGTTTAAAGATTATGTAAGTATGTATTTAGTTTTATAAGATACTTTTATAGTGTCTTGATTACACATCTCATATAAATTCTTTCTTCTTTTTTCTGTCTATAAAGATTTGCAGCAAGAGAGATGAAGTGTCTGAAAGACTTAGGAGTATTGCATTGGGCCCCCACATGGATGCAAGGAGGTTTAAGTCATATATAATAAATGGTTTTCGGTATCGCGTGAAGGATGTTGATAGACGCAGAAAAACCCAAAATAGTGGAGTTATGCTTAATGCAAGTGTGACAAGTTTCTCAAGTCGAAAGGACAATAATCCCATTGTAGGGATGTTAACTTCTACGGGGAGTTGATTGATATACTTGAAATTCGTTACAGCAACTCCATGAGATTTGTGTTGTTTAAATGCAATTGGGTTGATAATCGCACAGGCAAGATGGAGGATGAGCAAAAATTTACACTCGTTAATTTCAATCACAAGTTATACAAGGATAATAGAGTGAGTGATGAACCATTCATATTAGCATCTCAAGCGGAGCAGGTTTGGTATGTTAACGATCCAGTACAAAACTGATTGGAAAGTTGTGATGAGAATTACAGCGAGAGATAGTTTTGACATGTACTTACATGATGATAGACGAACTTCAGAATCTATACCACAATTGGTACCATTTCTCCCTCAAGATCTAGATGAGAGTGTTACTAATGAAGAAGTATCGTGGGTGGCTTGGAGAAGTTATTCAACAGGCAATTCAAAATAACGAAGGGTGGCTGAGATACACTAGAGTTGTAGCTCATCCGGCAAGGCAATCAGTGGGTCATTTGATAAATTTAACTGCAATTGAGGTTACTCCTGAACTTTGTGCCAGTCAGGAAGTTGGTGGTGACTTCAGCAATAAATTTGTATGGAGGGGCACATGTTTTAATAGGATGCCACTTGACGATTCCGCGAAGTTGTGGGTTTCCCTGTTTTCAACATTTGTCCTTCATTTTTCTTATGTGGCACAATTTAGTGATTTCCAAAACAGTGAGCAGAGCCATGATGATGTTGATGCTAGTGCAGAGGCTTTTATCAATAAAGCTTCAATTATTATTAGCAGCAGTCAGGTTGAATCATTGAATTTGGAGTACAAGTTTGCTTATGCCCGGATTTTAGATTTGGAGAGGAAGTTCTTGGAGGTTGCCCTTTATTATCATGACATTTCACAAATAGAAAAGCGACATATTACTTAGGAGATTTCAGTCTTTGTATTTTATTCAACTTGGTTCTCTCAATTGCAAGTACGTTGGAGTTGTTCTCACTTTTAGCATAGGGAATAGGCATTATGAGCATTTTGACAAGATTGCAAAGGTGGTGGATGCTGGTCTTGTTGAGCAGGGTGCAAGGTGCTATGTTACGAGATTATGGTCTGCAAGAATTAGAATTCAAAAAGAGTTGTTCTGTTCTAATTGATTTCTAGAATGGTTGATTCAACTGCCTCTGTTACATAAATACTCAATTTATATAGTGGTATGAAGAGAAACTATTTCAATTTGATCTATTTCAATTTGATCAATATCAGAAAACTGATATTGATATGTTGTTTGGACAGTATTTAATCAGAAAACATTGTACGATTCCCAGAATTACTAACTAAACTAAAAATTTTGAATCATAATTTGTAATTGCAGCTCAAGTATTCTATTTTTATCTCCGACATTCGATTCCCAGAATTGCAAAACCCATACTCAACTACTCACATCTCAACTAAAATTTAATCAGAATTTTGTATTTACTTACCTAACTTAAGAAACTTCCGTCCAGGGCCGGCCTAGGGTGGCAGGGTGGGCGCTCGCCCAGGGCCCATAATGGTAAGGGGCCCAAATTTTATAGTTATGTGTATACTCCCGTTCCGAGTAAGTTGCAACAATTTGCCATTTTGGGCATTCTACTTAAGTTGCAACAATGTCAAATAAGGAAGGAAACTCTTTATTACTCCCTCCGGTCCAAAATAACTGTCACTTTTAAGCCAAAATTTTGGTCCAAAATAACTGTCACTTTTGGGCTAAATGTCTTTCTTACCCTTGCATTGAAACTTGTTCTGTTTTATTAATTGTCTTAGGGCTCGTCTGGTGCACAGTTTCAAAAACTGAGATTTTTCAAAACGGAGAGTTTTTTTGGACGCTACTATTTGGAGCGGCTAAAAATGACTTAGATTTTTGAAATGCTCCACTCAAAAACTCTCTATTGAGACGCTTAATTAGCAAAAAGCTGATTCTTTTTCACTGCGTTTTGAACGCGCCGCTCTACCAAACAAGCCCTTAGTGTGAGACATTAATGTAGTAAAGATGCACATTTAATAGGGGTAAAGTTGACACTTTTGTCACTAATCATGATAATAATTGATTTCTTAAGAATTGTGCAAATGCCAAAAGAGACAGTTATTTTGGACCGGAGGGAGTACTTTTATAATCCTCCACTCATTCTCTCTCTTCCTCCCTACCACTCATTATTCTCCACTCATTCTCTCTCTTCCTCACAACCACTCATTATTCTCATTTCTTAATTTTTCCCCTTCCATATTGCAACTTTTGTATAATTTTATTTAGTTATTGAGCGTAACAAAATTTACATATATCCAATAAATTTAATCCTAAAGATGAAGGCGGTTTCATTTTAGTATTTAATATTTATATACGTCCCGATTTAAATAACTTTTTTTCTCAAAAAATGATTCTCTTAATGATTTTTTTACTATTTTTTTCATATTTAATTTTGTAGTTGCAAAATTAAAAGTTTAAAAATAGATAGAAAGATATATGTATTTTTACTAATAAAAGTCAACTTTTTGAGTCATTATTACTAAAAACCTGTTTTACACTAAGAGATGTGTAAAACTAATTTTACACTAAGAGATTTTTTTTTACATCAAAAGATGAAAACAAATTTTACACTAAAGCGAGTGTAAAACAAGTTTTTCGAGATTTTCACCAACTTTTTAGAGTGTCTTTAAATAAGAAGGTCATTCATTTTGTACATAAAGAGAATTAAATGCTATATTAAATATCTGACTATAAAAACTACGAGTAACAAATACAAACAATCTAATAATATTTATGGTTGTAATAGTATTTTATTTTTAACATTTAAGATAAGTGTTTATTTTTCAGTTTAAAAATATATTTTTAAAAATGTTACATCCTCTGTGTTAGTTTAAAGTTCACAAATAACATTTAATTATCAATATCAGACATTAAAAAATAGATTTTTAAATGAGTCACACTTATGAAAAACATGTTTTACATTACGAGATAAAAACATTAGTTTTTCATAAAAGATGATAAACAAGTTTTACACTAAAGCGGGCATTTAACAAGTTTTTCAGGAGATTTTCACTTTTTAATAGTGACGTGCTGTGACTTTTCCATATATTATATGACCTTTTTACATATTATATCACCATCATATTTACTTTTAGAGTTATTATTGAAATTATAACTTTTAATAGCTTTACAATTCTTTTACTAAATTATATTTAAAATTTTATTATCATTATTGTTATTTGTGCAAAACACGTACATCGCACGGTTACAAATAAATTATAACCATAATCATTTTTACAATATTACTGTTTTCTGTGCATTGCATGTGAATCACATTGTTTCAAAAAAAAAAAAAAAACCAGTATGTTAAAAAAAAATTACTAAACAAATAATATTAAAGGCCTTTAAATTTGACTTCGCCCCAGGCCCATAAACTGTTGGGGACGGCCCTGCTTCCACCGGATACTCTACGTCTGTCCCGCCCTTCTTCTTCTTCTCCTCCTCCCCGGCGGTATCTCCGACGGTACTTGGAAAAAAGGCGTCCCACAGCTGTTTGTAGTTCTCTGCCTCTTTAGCTTCCTTCTTCTTCTCCTGTTCCTTCATGATTTTTAGATTTTATGCCTATTGGCATAAAATTCTACCCCAACCTTGTACAGCTTTCCCAAGGCTTCGATGAATTTACTGGCGCATTCGATGAAAATTTTCAATTGTTTCACCATCTCAACCAAGGCTAATCCCAGAGCAATGGCGGTTTGAATTGAATGTTGATCATAAAGTTGGATTTTATAGAGGGAAATGGAGTGGATTGGTAAGCAAATTTTAGTGGCTTGGCCGGAGTGGGGTGGCGGGGAAAGGGAGAGGGAGAGGGAGAGAGAGAACATGGCTTGGCCGGAGTGGGGTGGCGGGGAGAGGGAGAGGGAAAGAACATCGAGTTCGAGTGGAAATTCGAGTTCGGAGGGAGAGGCGTGAGAGAGACGCCATGGGAGTGGGACTGGGGAGAGGGAAGAGGCTTGTGAGATTGTGAATCCCTAAATACAGAGAGAGAGTGTAGGTTAGTCTTTTTTTTTTCCCCTTAGTTATTGTGCCCACCTCTTGGGTGTCAAGTGAGGTGGGACGGAAGGAGTATATATATATATATATAAATGTATGTATTGATTTTTTTTTACTATTTTTTTCATATTTAATTTTGTACTTGCAAAATTAAAAGTTTAAAAATAGATAGAAAGAATATATATGTATTTTTAATAATAAAATCAACTTTTGAGTCAGTATTACGAAAAAACTGTTTTACACTAAGAGATGTCACTAAGAGATTTTTTTTTACATCAAAAGATGAAAACAAATTTTACACTAAAGCGAGTGTAAAACAAGTTTTTCTCGAGATTTTCACCAGCTTTTTAGAGTGTCTTTAAATAAGAAGGTCCTTCATTTTGTACATAAAGAGAATTAAATTGCTATATTAAATATCTGACTATAAAAACTACGAGTAACAAATACAAACAATCTAATAATATTTATGGTTGCAATAGTATTTGATTTTTAACATTTAAGATAAGTGTTTATTTTTCAGTTTAGAAATATATTTTTAAAAATGTTACATCCTCTGTGTTAGTTTAAAGTTCACAAATGACATTTAATTATCAATATCAGACATTAAAAAATAGATTTTTAAATGAGTCACACTTATGAAAAACATGTTTTACATTAAGAGTTAAAAACATTAGTTTTTCATAAAAGATGATGATAAACAAGTTTTACACTAAAGCGAGCATTTAACAAGTTTTTCAGGAGATTTTCACTTTTTAAATAGTGACGTGCTGTGACTTTTCCATATATTATATGACCTTTCTACATGTTATATCACCATCATCTTTACTTTTAGAGTTATTATTGAAATTATAACTTTTAATAGCTTTACAATTCTTTTACTAAATTATATTTAAAATTTTATTATCATTATTGTTATTTGTGCAAAACACGTACATCGCACGGTTTCAAATATATTATAACCATAATCATTTTTACAATATTACGGTTTTCTGTGCATTGCACGTGAATCACATTGTTTCAAAAAAAAAAAAAAAACAGTCTGTTAAAAAAAATTACTAAACAAATAATATTAAAGACCCTTAAATTTGACTTCGCCCCAAGCCCATAAACTGTTGGGACGGCCCTGCTTCCACCGGATACTCTACGTCCGTCCCGCCCTTCTTCTTCTTCTCCTCCTCCCCGGCGGTATCTCCGACAGTACTTGGAAGAAGGTGTCCCACAACTGTTTGTACTTCTCTGCCTCTTTAGCTTCCTTCTTCTTCTCCTGTTCCTTCATGATTTTGTAGATTTTATGCCTATTGGCATAAAAATTATACAAAATCAACTAAACCTTAGAAAAACAACAAGAAAGCCCTAATGGCAAGATTATTGGGTCGGGTGACATGAATCGTCGAATAGAAACTAAATCTACCAAAATCAACTAAACCTTAGAAAAACCAGGAGAAGTCACAAGAGACATAATGAATACTAACACAGAGCTAAGTTACACGTATCATGACCACCCTTCATATACATCGACAATTTGTTTGCAAAAGGGTATCAAAGAGAGAAGAAGCACAGACGAATCTACGATTAAATTATGTCCCTAAACCAAAACCCAACAATAAAAAAGTTAACAAAGTAATAAACACAACAGAGGTGGAGACAAGTGTACCTTTGCTTTGAGATATTTGTCACAGTCATACTCAAACGTAACATAGGACTTGATCAGGTTGCTGAACACTGAGTTCTCGCACCAGGTTGACAAAATATCTTTTGGACCGCATATGCTCGCATCCTTGGCTTTCTCATCTTTTGTTGTTGTAGAAGTTTGATTCGCCTGTATCTCAGCATGTAAGACCTTCTTCTGCAGGAATATCTCATAAGACATAATTTGCAGAACATAAGATTGACACTGATATCTACTTGCTGAGCTTGAAGACTCTCTTTTACTCAGAGTTCCAGAACTGTTATCTTGCATACTTCCATTTAGCAAGACCAATGACAACTGTGTCCAGAAATTTCGGATTTCTTCAGCCACTCCAAAATATTAGTAAACTGGGAAGCTCCTTGCCACAATGCTTTCAAGAAGTTCAGAACATTCAACAGTACGTTCGGGTCACTAGGAACATAAAAACCACATCAAACTAAAAGGTTGAAGGACATGATAATCAATTCAAAAGAACAGCCAGTATAGTGATAATATCTGAATGTACCTCTTGATAAGCTCAGCTGATTTTCCAACGTATTCCCTTACCCCCTCTAGCAAATTTTCTTCCTTTGACCCCAATGAGCCAATACTAATGTCCCTTATATTATCCTTTGCGCCAATCACCATAAGAAGAAAAGCAGGCTGAAATAAAGAAAAAGAATGTAACAAACATGGACAATAAGAGGAAGAACCAAAACAAATGCAGATGACAAACACAAACGGATTGTACAGATGGGAGATGCCGAGAATGATTAACACTCAGATACATGGCAACACTAAATCTAGCATAGTTAATAGCATAATACAGTGACAGGAAAACTAATAGCATTATTTTGACGGCGTGCAGATTGTTTTTTGCACACATAGGGAAACCAACAAGATTTTTATCACGTTAGCCCACGTGAAAAGAGACACATTTACTTTATAAAGATCAACCGCTTGCTTGTACTTTATTAGAATAGACAAACCCAGTCAGGAACATCTGTTCATAGTAACAGATTCATTCTGATCCACACGCTACACTGGCATGTAGATCTTTATTTTCCATAAATATTAGAAAGACATGGGAATGAGCGTACAAGAGTTAATTCACATCTGGGAAAATGAAGTTATGCCTCGAGTAAAGGAAAAATATATTTACTCTTATACAGATCAAATGATTCACTATGGAAATAATCCGAGTTGACAAACACATACACCACTGCTCAATAAAAATAACAAAAATATGTATAGAGAAATCTGGGTATCATAGCCTACAGAATGTCAGTAAAGAATGCTTTCCATAAGATCCAAGGGTATCATTATTGCCAAATAACAACTGATTACTGATCAAAGCAAATCAATTTTGATAGTCAAAGTCAAAGTCAAAGATAGATCTCAACTATGAGTTAAGCAGCAGAAAGAACAATCTCCTGGATGCAATAAAAGAAACTAGACGTGGAAATATGCTGCAGAAGCCAGCATTTTGAATGTACAGATAACGAGATCATCATTTAATGATGCCTGCCCTCGGATAATTGCGTTCACAGAAGCTTTGTGATACGGGGCAAACGCAGCGGAAAAGAATAGTAAAGAAAATTGATAGAAAAGGATAGGATGCTCACCACTTCAAGGAATCCACCTTGAAGATACAGGGCATAAAACAACTCACCACCTTTGGAATCCACCAAAAGGATACAGAGTTGGGTGTTGTTCGACGCTCAATGGAATCCACCAAAGAGATGACAACAAGAAAGAAGGCATAAAGCACAACTTATATTTTATAAACTCAAATTCAACTCCCCTTACAATGACTATTTCTAGGGTATTTATAGGTTACTTGGAACATCCCTCCAAGTCTAGGAATACTAAAGATTCTAAGGGATTAGGATAATTATTATTATTTAGGATTAAAATAAAATAGAAAGCTCAAAAGACATGCTAAACATCAAGATAGTCCAATTTTCGGATGAATCTGATTTTCTGACTACCCTTCACGAAAATATCCATAACTCTCTCTAGAATGATCCAAACAATGATCCGAAAAGTGCTCCAGAAACTACATTCAGAGGCCTTTCCAATGGTATATTATTTGTAACGTTTGGCCCAGTAGATTGATAGATACAACCTCTTGAAGTTGACTGAAATTATTAAGATTAACAAGTGCCAACCATTTGGCTCCCGTGTCACTTTGAGATCTGTAATCTGTCATGGCAAGCATCACTACAAGAAAGTTCGTTATTTGCGGCAGCTATTTACGGCGGTAGTAACGGAGCCGCCGTATATAATCATCTTTATACGGCGGTTAATTTTAGCTGCCGTATATAATATTTTTTACGATGAAATAGTAACCCCTCGTATATAATAACTTTTTACGTCATCCATATAAGACGGGTCATCGTATATAATACTAAAGCATACGTCGGCCCTTTTATTACCCTCGTATAAAATGTACAAATACGAGGGTGTAATAGCGAGTCACCGTATATGTTAAGAATACCGCGAAATAGCAATTTCACGAAATTTCAATCATAGCTTCCCTCGCTATTTCCCCCCAAAAAGTAGATGAAACATTGAAACCCTTCCACAAAAAATCAGTTTTGTCTACTCCACTCTCAGACCCTCTCCCTCCGAAAACCCTAATGTTTAGTGAGGGAGCGATGGAGATCTAGCTATTGGCTTCAACAAACTTCAGGAAAATCCCAAATCCTAGTGATAATCGCCTTCGTTCTTTGTCTCACGGTCACTCTATTGAGGTAAACTCGTTCTTTTAACTTTATTTTACTATCTATTGAAGTTTCAATTTGGGATTTTATTGTGCTTTCATGGCCATAGCTTCCAGTAGTTATGGTTAAGGTGTTTGATAATTTGAATTCATTAATTTTTGTGTACATGTCTCAAAAGTGTCCTTAAATTGATTTACAAACTCCTGCTCTTGCTCTACCGCAATTATATAGGTGGTTCGAATCATCTCTATTTTTATTGTTCTAGATCTGTTTTATTAAATATTTTTGTACAATTCAGGTATATATAATTCTTGTTGAATGTAACTGGGTTCGGGGTGACTGGGTTTTGGGTATATGGGTGTGGGTTACTCCGAAAAGGTTGCATCAGTATACATGTATAGACTTTAAACATTTTGCTCTGCACGGAATCAAAAAGAAATAACTGCAGCATAGTACATGAAGATAATTATAGTAGCAAATTATATGTAATTATACACGCTGTAAATCAATTTGTTATGATCTAGGTGAACTTACAGATTTTAAAAATCAGATAGAGGTTAAAGTAGAGGAAGAGTGTTGATTGGAAGGTGCTGCAAGGTATATATATTGATTTTTAATGTAGCTTCTTGCAGTTTAATACATTTGGTTTAAAGTCAATGTGTGTATTTGTGTTAGGGGAATTAGAGGGATAGTAAGAAAAATAAAATCATGTTGTTAATTTATAAATTTAAAGAGTCAAATGAGACTATCATTATGAGAAGGAGAGAGTATAATAAAAAGCCATATTTCTCATGTTTAGAATGATTGCTCGGTAGTTCACTATGGCTTTTGTTATGTCTTTATCATAGAAACCCTGTCAACTTTCTGAATCATGGGTTTTAATTCAATCAATGTACTTTTAAATCATGTTCTTGATATCTGCTTACTTACAATTCTTCAGTTTCTTCTTGTTTCAACTATTTTCTGTCAGGCTCAAGCAAGAATCAAAGTAGTTGTCCTCAATTTCATTCTCAATCCCAAGTCTCGGAATCACAACTCTATTTCTGGTTTGAATCTCTGTATCTACATCTTTATATCTGTGATGAATATTATTCTTGGAATATTTATTTCACAACTGGTCTAGAAATTCCATGTTTGCTGCTTTGTTCTGTGATGCATAAACCTCTTACATGTGATTAGAGTTGTCATTGCAAATATATTTTCATATTACATATTTATTTCTAGTCAGTAACTGATTTATGTCATTTTTATGTGACATTAACAGAACATATTTACTTATGGATAAAAGTTGGATCGATTTAGCTAACAGGATTTCAAATGAATACATGACGGGAGTTGACAACTTTATTGACTTTGCATTCTCAAAGAAGCCTCGTGGTGCAAAAGAGATATATTGTCCATGTAGAGATTGTTCAAACCGTTACCAAAGAGACCGTGCAACTGTAAAAGCGCATTGCATTGAAGTGGGGTTTGAAAGAGATTATAAGAATTGGACTAGGCATGGGGAAGACTATGTTTCTGCGCATGATAATTATAATAATGGTAGAATAAATGACGAGGGTATAGAGATCAACATAGGACTTCAAGATTGTATGAGGCAAATGGTACACGAAGGGATGGGTATGCCCAATAGTAGCCAAGCGGGAATTGAAGAGATTGTGCAATCTGATGCAGCTACAGCAAAGTTTTTCAAACTTTTGAAAGATGCAGACCAACCTTTGTGGGAAGGGTGCGATGAGTTTACAGTACTATCATTTATTGTAGAACTCATGCATTGGAAAGCAAATTATCATTTGTCTGATAAAGGATTTAGTTCATTGCTAAAGATTTTGATAAGGGCACTACCTAAATCGGCAAAAGTACCAAATTCCTATCGTGAGGCGTACAAGATGACTGCAGACTTGGGTTTCAGTTACAAAACTTGGGATTCATGCATTAATCATTGTATGCTCTTTAGAAATGGAACTGAAAAGCTCACTAAATGTGAAATTTGTGGAGCTGATAGATATAAGCAACAAGATCACGAAGGCAGCAATGAAGGTGGGGTAACAAGTGGAAAAAAAAATATTCCCAAGAAAGTAGCAGTGAAAAAAGTATGGTATTTTCCTATAAAGCCAAGGTTGCAAAGGTTGTATTGGTCATCTAAGACCGCATCACTCATGAGATGGCATGCTGAGGAAAGGATAGACGATGGTGTACTGAGATACCCTGCTGACTCTCGTACTTGGAAGGACTTTGATAAACGTTACCCACTTTTTGCAAATGAAGTTCGCAATGTTAGATTGGGGTTAGCATCTGATGGCTTTAATCCATTCAGAACAATGACAATATCTCACAGTACATGGCCTGTTGTACTAATGCCATACAATCTTCCCCCTTGGTTGTGCATGAAACAACCTCATTTCTTCTTGTCAGTGCTTATCCAAGGTCCAAAAGGGCCAGGAAATAATATCAATGTGTATCTTCAGCCTTTAATAGACGAGTTAAAAGAATTGTGGGAAATTGGTATTTCAACGTATGATGCATCAAAGAATGAGCTATTCACTTTACGTGCTTCATTATTGTGGACAATAAATGATTTCCCTGCATATGCAATGTTATCTGGATGGAGTACTAAAGGTGAATATGCTTGTCCTTGTTGCAATGTGAGACCTCAAGCACGGTGGTTAGAACATGGCGGAAAGTTTGTTATATCGGTCATCGACGCTTCTTGCCTAGGAGCCATGCTTTTCGTAAGGATAAGAGCTCTTTTGATGGAACTCACGAAGTGAGAGCAAAGCCTAATTTAATATCTGGATCGAAATTGCTTAAACAAGTTGAAAATATAGAAACCGAGTATAAAGTTGAAGATGTTCTAAAGAAGAGAAGAAGAGAAGAGGTGGAAAAGCAACAAGCAAAGTTGGAGAAGAGAAAGGTTCCTAAGTTATGTCACAACTGGAAAAAAAAGAGTATCTTCTTTGAGTTGCCATATTGGGCAAATAACCTTGTTCGCCACAATCTTGATGTTATGCACATTGAGAAAAATGTGTGTGATAATTTGCTATATACACTGCTAGGTACCACAAAGAGAACAAAAGACAATGTGAAAGCTAGAAGAGATCTTCAAGAGATGAACATTCGAAAACCATTGCATCCGCAACTACAACCTTCGCGTAAAGAGTTTTTGCCTCCGGCTCAGTTCACAATGAGTAAGAAGCATAAAGACACGTTCTTGGAAGTATTAAAGGGAGTCAAAGTCCCTGATGGATACTCTTCAAACATCTCCCGTTGTGTACATCAAGAGGAAAGAACTATTTGGGGTCTTAAAAGCCATGATTCTCATATCTTGCTCCAACAACTACTTCCAATAGCTGTTCGGAATGCCTTGCCCACTAAAGTTGTGAAATCTATCATTGAGTTGGCAAATTTTTTTAGGCAATTGTCCTCAAAGGTTAACACACTTTCAGATCTTGAAAAATTACAAGACCGGATGGCTGTTACTTTATGCTCTCTCGAAAAAATATTTCCACCGGCATTCTTTGATGTTATGGAGCACTTGCCTGCACATTTAGCTGAAGAGGCCTTGCTAGCAGGCCCTATACAGTTTCGTTGGATGTATCCGATAGAGAGGTACTTCCTTAAGAATTAAGAATTATTTGAGGAAAAAGTTATGTTTCTTGATATCATTTTATGCATTTAATAAAATATTTGAATGGTTTTTATAGGTTTTTACTTACATTGAAACTATATGTTCGAAATCGTGCACACCCTGAGGCCTCTATAGCAAAGGCAATTGTCGCTGAAGAATGCATGACTTTTTGTACACAATATTTGAGTGACGTGGAGACCAAGTCCAATCGTCCAAGAAGAAATGATGATAATGGTGTGGAGTCGGGCCGCTTTGTGGGAAGAGAGGAGGATATTACCCTTGACTACATCACACGAGTACAAGCACATAGATATATCCTTTTCAATATTGAAGATGTTGAACAATACTTAGAGTAAATAAATTCTAACCTTACACGTATCTATCTTATTATCGTAATTTTAATTATTATATAACTTCATATTTTTAATATCTTCAGAATGCACCGCACACATTTAAAGGAAACACTACCTCGTAATCAGCGGCATTTGTTGGAGAAAGAACATAATCAAAAGTTTCATATTTGGTTTAAAGATTATGTAAGTATGTATTTAGTTTTATAAGATACTTTTATAGTGTCTTGATTACACATCTCATATAAATTCTTTCTTCTTTTTTCTGTCTATAAAGATTTGCAGCAAGAGAGATGAAGTGTCTGAAAGACTTAGGAGTATTGCATTGGGCCCCCACATGGATGCAAGGAGGTTTAAGTCATATATAATAAATGGTTTTCGGTATCGCGTGAAGGATGTTGATAGACGCAGAAAAACCCAAAATAGTGGAGTTATGCTTAATGCAAGTGTGACAAGTTTCTCAAGTCGAAAGGACAATAATCCCATTGTAGGGGATGTTAACTTCTACGGGGAGTTGATTGATATACTTGAAATTCGTTACAGCAACTCCATGAGATTTGTGTTGTTTAAATGCAATTGGGTTGATAATCGCACAGGCAAGATGGAGGATGAGCAAAAATTTACACTCGTTAATTTCAATCACAAGTTATACAAGGATAATAGAGTGAGTGATGAACCATTCATATTAGCATCTCAAGCGGAGCAGGTTTGGTATGTTAACGATCCAGTACAAACTGATTGGAAAGTTGTGATGAGAATTACAGCGAGAGATAGTTTTGACATGTACTTACATGATGATAGACGAACTTCAGAATCTATACCACAATTGGTACCATTTCTCCCTCAAGATCTAGATGAGAGTGTTACTAATGAAGAAGTATCGTGGGTGGCTTGGAGAAGTTATTCAACAGGCAATTCAAAATAACGAAGGGTGGCTGAGATACACTAGAGTTGTAGCTCATCCGGCAAGGCAATCAGTGGGTCATTTGATAAATTTAACTGCAATTGAGGTTACTCCTGAACTTTGTGCCAGTCAGGAAGTTGGTGGTGACTTTCAGCAATAAATTTGTATGGAGGGGCACATGTTTTAATAGGATGCCACTTGACGATTCCGCGAAGTTGTGGGTTTCCCTGTTTTCAACATTTGTCCTTCATTTTTCTTATGTGGCACAATTTAGTGATTTCCAAAACAGTGAGCAGAGCCATGATGATGTTGATGCTAGTGCAGAGGCTTTTATCAATAAAGCTTCAATTATTATTAGCAGCAGTCAGGTTGAATCATTGAATTTGGAGTACAAGTTTGCTTATGCCCGGATTTTAGATTTGGAGAGGAAGTTCTTGGAGGTTGCCCTTTATTATCATGACATTTCACAAATAGAAAAGCGACATATTACTTAGGAGATTTCAGTCTTTGTATTTTATTCAACTTGGTTCTCTCAATTGCAAGTACGTTGGAGTTGTTCTCACTTTTAGCATAGGGAATAGGCATTATGAGCATTTTGACAAGATTGCAAAGGTGGTGGATGCTGGTCTTGTTGAGCAGGGTGCAAGGTGCTATGTTACGAGATTATGGTCTGCAAGAATTAGAATTCAAAAAGAGTTGTTCTGTTCTAATTGATTTCTAGAATGGTTGATTCAACTGCCTCTGTTACATAAATACTCAATTTATATAGTGGTATGAAGAGAAACTATTTCAATTTGATCTATTTCAATTTGATCAATATCAGAAAACTGATATTGATATGTTGTTTGGACAGTATTTAATCAGAAAACATTGTACGATTCCCAGAATTACTAACTAAACTAAAAATTTTGAATCATAATTTGTAATTGCAGCTCAAGTATTCTATTTTTATCTCCGACATTCGATTCCCAGAATTGCAAAACCCATACTCAACTACTCACATCTCAACTAAAATTTAATCAGAATTTTGTATTTACTTACCTAACTTAAGAAACTTCCGTCCAGGGCCGGCCTAGGGTGGCAGGGTGGGCGCTCGCCCAGGGCCCATAATGGTAAGGGGCCCAAATTTTATAGTTATGTGTATACTCCCCGTTCCGAGTAAGTTGCAACAATTTGCCATTTTGGGCATTCTACTTAAGTTGCAACAATGTCAAATAAGGAAGGAAACTCTTTATTACTCCCTCCGGTCCAAAATAACTGTCACTTTTAAGCCAAAATTTTGGTCCAAAATAACTGTCACTTTTGGGCTAAATGTCTTTCTTACCCTTGCATTGAAACTTGTTCTGTTTTATTAATTGTCTTAGGGCTCGTCTGGTGCACAGTTTCAAAAACTGAGATTTTTCAAAACGGAGAGTTTTTTTGGACGCTACTATTTGGAGCGGCTAAAAATGACTTAGATTTTTGAAATGCTCCACTCAAAAACTCTCTATTGAGACGCTTAATTAGCAAAAAGCTGATTCTTTTTCACTGCGTTTTGAACGCGCCGCTCTACCAAACAAGCCCTTAGTGTGAGACATTAATGTAGTAAAGATGCACATTTAATAGGGGTAAAGTTGACACTTTTGTCACTAAATCATGATAATAATTGATTTTCTTAAGAATTGTGCAAATGCCAAAAGAGACAGTTATTTTGGACCGGAGGGAGTACTTTTATAATCCTCCACTCATTCTCTCTCTTCCTCCCTACCACTCATTATTCTCCACTCATTCTCTCTCTTCCTCACAACCACTCATTATTCTCATTTCTTAATTTTTCCCCTTCCATATTGCAACTTTTGTATAATTTTATTTAGTTATTGAGCGTAACAAATTTACATATATCCAATAAATTTAATCCTAAAGATGAAGGCGGTTTCATTTTAGTATTTAATATTTATATACGTCCCGATTTAAATAACTTTTTTTCTCAAAAAATGATTCTCTTAATGATTTTTTTACTATTTTTTTCATATTTAATTTTGTAGTTGCAAAATTAAAAGTTTAAAAATAGATAGAAAGAATATATATGTATTTTTACTAATAAAAGTCAACTTTTTGAGTCATTATTACTAAAAACCTGTTTTACACTAAGAGATGTGTAAAACTAATTTTACACTAAGAGATTTTTTTTTACATCAAAAGATGAAAACAAATTTTACACTAAAGCGAGTGTAAAACAAGTTTTTCTCGAGATTTTCACCAACTTTTTAGAGTGTCTTTAAATAAGAAGGTCATTCATTTTGTACATAAAGAGAATTAAATTGCTATATTAAATATCTGACTATAAAAACTACGAGTAACAAATACAAACAATCTAATAATATTTATGGTTGTAATAGTATTTTATTTTTAACATTTAAGATAAGTGTTTATTTTTCAGTTTAAAAATATATTTTTAAAATGTTACATCCTCTGTGTTAGTTTAAAGTTCACAAATAACATTTAATTATCAATATCAGACATTAAAAAATAGATTTTTAAATGAGTCACACTTATGAAAAACATGTTTTACATTACGAGATAAAAACATTAGTTTTTCATAAAAGATGATAAACAAGTTTTACACTAAAGCGGGCATTTAACAAGTTTTTCAGGAGATTTTCACTTTTTAAATAGTGACGTGCTGTGACTTTTCCATATATTATATGACCTTTTTACATATTATATCACCATCATATTTACTTTTAGAGTTATTATTGAAATTATAACTTTTAATAGCTTTACAATTCTTTTACTAAATTATATTTAAAATTTTATTATCATTATTGTTATTTGTGCAAAACACGTACATCGCACGGTTACAAATAAATTATAACCATAATCATTTTTACAATATTACTGTTTTCTGTGCATTGCATGTGAATCACATTGTTTCAAAAAAAAAAAAAACCAGTATGTTAAAAAAAAATTACTAAACAAATAATATTAAAGGCCTTTAAATTTGACTTCGCCCCAGGCCCATAAACTGTTGGGGACGGCCCTGCTTCCACCGGATACTCTACGTCTGTCCCGCCCTTCTTCTTCTTCTCCTCCTCCCCGGCGGTATCTCCGACGGTACTTGGAAAAAGGCGTCCCACAGCTGTTTGTAGTTCTCTGCCTCTTTAGCTTCCTTCTTCTTCTCCTGTTCCTTCATGATTTTGTAGATTTTATGCCTATTGGCATAAAATTATACAAAATCAACTAAACCTTAGAAAAACAACAAGAAAGCCCTAATGGCAAGATTATTGGGGTCGGGTGACATGAATCGTCGAATAGAAACTAAATCTACCAAAATCAACTAAACCTTAGAAAAACCAGGAGAAGTCACAAGAGACATAATGAATACTAACACAGAGCTAAGTTACACGTATCATGACCACCCTTCATATACATCGACAATTTGTTTGCAAAAGGGTATCAAAGAGAGAAGAAGCACAGACGAATCTACGATTAAATTATGTCCCTAAACCAAAACCCAACAATAAAAAAGTTAACAAAGTAATAAACACAACAGAGGTGGAGACAAGTGTACCTTTGCTTTGAGATATTTGTCACAGTCATACTCAAACGTAACATAGGACTTGATCAGGTTGCTGAACACTGAGTTCTCGCACCAGGTTGACAAAATATCTTTTGGACCGCATATGCTCGCATCCTTGGCTTTCTCATCTTTTGTTGTTGTAGAAGTTTGATTCGCCTGTATCTCAGCATGTAAGACCTTCTTCTGCAGGAATATCTCATAAGACATAATTTGCAGAACATAAGATTGACACTGATATCTACTTGCTGAGCTTGAAGACTCTCTTTTACTCAGAGTTCCAGAACTGTTATCTTGCATACTTCCATTTAGCAAGACCAATGACAACTGTGTCCAGAAATTTTCGGATTTCTTCAGCCACTCCAAAATATTAGTAAACTGGGAAGCTCCTTGCCACAATGCTTTCAAGAAGTTCAGAACATTCAACAGTACGTTCGGGTCACTAGGAACATAAAAACCACATCAAACTAAAAGGTTGAAGGACATGATAATCAATTCAAAAGAACAGCCAGTATAGTGATAATATCTGAATGTACCTCTTGATAAGCTCAGCTGATTTTCCAACGTATTCCCTTACCCCCTCTAGCAAATTTTCTTCCTTTGACCCCAATGAGCCAATACTAATGTCCCTTATATTATCCTTTGCGCCAATCACCATAAGAAGAAAAGCAGGCTGAAATAAAAGAAAAAGAATGTAACAAACATGGACAATAAGAGGAAGAACCAAAACAAATGCAGATGACAAACACAAACGGATTGTACAGATGGGAGATGCCGAGAATGATTAACACTCAGATACATGGCAACACTAAATCTAGCATAGTTAATAGCATAATACAGTGACAGGAAAACTAATAGCATTATTTTGACGGCGTGCAGATTGTTTTTTGCACACATAGGGAAACCAACAAGATTTTTTATCACGTTAGCCCACGTGAAAAGAGACACATTTACTTTATAAAGATCAACCGCTTGCTTGTACTTTATTAGAATAGACAAACCCAGTCAGGAACATCTGTTCATAGTAACAGATTCATTCTGATCCACACGCTACACTGGCATGTAGATCTTTATTTTCCATAAATATTAGAAAGACATGGGAATGAGCGTACAAGAGTTAATTCACATCTGGGAAAATGAAGTTATGCCTCGAGTAAAGGAAAAATATATTTACTCTTATACAGATCAAATGATTCACTATGGAAATAATCCGAGTTGACAAACACATACACCACTGCTCAATAAAAATAACAAAAATATGTATAGAGAAATCTGGGTATCATAGCCTACAGAATGTCAGTAAAGAATGCTTTCCATAAGATCCAAGGGTATCATTATTGCCAAATAACAACTGATTACTGATCAAAGCAAATCAATTTTGATAGTCAAAGTCAAAGATAGATCTCAACTATGAGTTAAGCAGCAGAAAGAACAATCTCCTGGATGCAATAAAAGAAACTAGACGTGGAAATATGCTGCAGAAGCCAGCATTTTGAATGTACAAATAACGAGATCATCATTTAATGATGCCTGCCCTCGGATAATTGCGTTCACAGAAGCTTTGAGATCTGTAATCTGTCATGGCAAGCATTCAGGAATTAAAATTGGAGCAACCATGTCACCAGATAGTTTTAGGAGCTAGCAAAAGGAGTATAACAGAGGGCATGAGCAAAATACTGACCTCCTTATCATCCAGAGCAAAGCAAGCACTCCCGGAAACAAATAGTTGCAAGAAATCTGCAGTAAAGAATAACCTAGAGAGAACTCTCGCAGCACCCACTTGGATATTCTGCAGGAAGAAATTGATACAATTAGCACGAAAAATGACGGTCAAGAAAGTGCCTCATGATTACCACTTAGATCAGTAAGAGAATGCTCTTGAGAGACAGTCAACGTATTCTGAACAGAAACAAAGACACAGATTAACCAATTATACGCAGTAATTAGACAACATAAATTCAGATTGTAAGAGTTGCTTTGGGTTCAGCCCTAGCTTATGCAGTATTTACACGAAGCGACATCCTTCAAGTTCATGGTTGTTAGAACTAAACTTTAGAGGTAGTTAAAAGTACCATTCAGAAACCTAATTATAACAACAGTTCTTCAGGGAATAGAGATAGGCAATACAACAAGGTCCAATCCTAGTCCCACAACAAGTGCTTGTTATCCAGCAATTGGCACCATTAGAAAAAACATTGTATAGACAGTTCTATCTGCGGTATCGAATGGAGGAGCATGGTTAAGAGTATATATCCAAGTCATCAACATGAGTTCAAGCAAGCAACAAATCAGTTTCATCAATTGCCTAAATATTTAAGAAACTACAAAGTAATAACCACGTAACTTCACCGAAGACAATGTAACTAGCATAATAGATATTTATATCCGCAGCTTTTGATAATCCATAGATAATATTGAACAAGCAAGAAACATATGCATGGAGAGAAAACAATAAATATTAGAAAAACATAGTTGTGCTAACACAGTATAATTGCCAAACTTAGAAGTAAAAGCGAAAGCTAATGAAATTTGGATGATAATTTGTGTTCACAAATCTCTTACAGGATTTCGGAAGTACGATATCAAGGATATCAAAGCAGTAAAAACAGGAATTGGTTTCGTTGCGGAAGACAGCACTGCTTGATGAAAGACAGACACAGATGGTAAATTATCCTGAAAAGAAAGTAGAGTCAGAAGTTAATTTTGTACTCAAAGGAACATATTAATAAAGTGAAAGCAAGAGAACTGCATCACAAGGAGAATTGTTGGGTATACATGTTACTCATTATGTACGCATGTATGGAAAATTAGTGCAAGGGAGGAAATTTGCATCAGGACTAAAGGTACTTGTACCAAACATATTGCAAGTGGTGCCAATATTCGTTTCTAACATTTGTGAACAAAATTGACAAAATCTAAAACTTGAAAACATACCTTGGAGAGTTCAGAAAGCACGTTCGAAACTGCGACCTGTACTCCTTCAATCTCCATTGGATAAACAACAGTCCTGCGAAAACTGATTTTCCACGTTTTGATGGATGGTAGCGATCCCATAGGTTGGATTAATAGAAGTAACAAGTATTTTGAATTGAATCCAATAGATGATGTTTGGAAATCTAGGTTTGCATCGGATTACTTTGGGGGTCAAGCTAGCAGGTGGTATAAATTGTACAGCACTATAAAAGAAGGAATTTCATGGAATGAGTTCACAGATGCTGTTCTAAGGTGGTTGGCGAATGAAGAAACGAGTTTGGGTTTAGATGAGAAAAAGGAAGGTGAGAAATTATTGGAGCATGGTGTACTTGATGAGTCTGAGGAAAATGGGAGTTTAGATATTGAGAAGTTGCCTTTGGAGAGTGAGAGAAAGGAAACAGAGAGTTCATTGAACTATATTGCAGAAGGTGTTAATGAAATGGTTGGAGGATGTGAAGACGTTGTGAATCTGAACCCGAGAAAAAGTGAGAGGAACTCGTTTTTTGATATTTTCACTCAGTTAACAAGGGATGTGGCTGCTTTGGAGGGACACACAGTTTTCAGTTCAGATAAACTGCTCACTGGACAATCCAAGCTGGAGCTACATGAGGCCTCTTACATAATCACTACTCATTTAGTTGATGAGTACAAATATTCTGTTCTGGATTTGATGTAGGAGATCCGCCAGCCTTGAACGGAACAGCGAGCGCCCGCCTGGCTTTGACCGAGCGCCCGCTTACCTCGCGTTTTCGGGCATGAGTTTCTGTAATTGACCAGGCGCCCGCTTGGGCTAGGGTGAGCGCCCGCTCGCTTGTCGGGCAGAAACTTACCAGTTCGCGTTTTTCTCGTTTTTCGTGCAGACTTGGGTTATTTTCGGGATTTATGTTTTATTTAGGCTATGATATTTTGTTAGGAGTATAAATACTCTTTTCCTTTCATTGTTTTAGGGTTACACTTTTATTTTAATCAATTGAACTTTTGTTCTTGGAGATTTATTTCTCTTTCTTGGTGGATTCCAATGTATTTGCGTTTGAGTATTCATTGCTTGTGAATTCTTGTGATTAGTGCGCTAAATCACGAATACTATCGCTTCCGTGTTGCGTCAGTTGGCATCAGAGCAGGCCATATCCTGTCTTTTGCATCACTGATTCGTTATGGGGGATCAAGGAGCAACGAAAGGTGATATTGAGGGTATGACCACCGCTATCACCAACGCTATCGCTGCTTTAACAACGTAGATCGCTGCGTTGACAGCTGGTCAACAGGTCAGAACCGTAGGGGTGAGAGAGACAGGGTTAATCCAGTTCGAGATCTAGTTCGACGTCCTCAACTGGCAGAGAATCGGGATGATGAAGAGTCCAGTTCTGAAGAAGAGGTTGTTGGTGATGAAGAACCAGATCAAGGTAATAGTCAAAACCGCCATGATTATAGAATTAAGGCTGAGATTCCTTTGTTCTATGGAACCATGGGGATTGAAGATTTCCTAGATTGGTAGAATGATGTTGATCGCTTTTTCGATGTTATGGAGGTACCTGCAAATAAACAGGTAAAGATGGTAACGATCCGATTGAAGAGTACTGCTGCAGTTTGGTGGGATAAACTAGCAGGACTGAGACGACGGCAAGGAAAGGGGCCAGTTAAAACTTGGAGGCGTATGAAGCAGTTAATTTCTGAGAGGTTTTTACCGGCGGATTATGAGCAGATCTTGTATAAACTGTATCTCAATTATGTGCAGGGCAAGAGAACAGTTGATGAGTACACTACTGAGTTTCAGAGGTATACTGCGCGGGTTGAGATTGAAGAGTCTGAGGATCAGAAAGTTGCTCGTTATATTAATGGCCTGAAAAGTTCCATACAGGAGAAGATGGGATTGCATCAGGTGTGGAATTTGACGGATGCTTCCACGCTGGCTTTGAAGGCCGAACTCATGGAAAAATCGGTTACAAAGAATTTTAACCCTCCTTTTCGTAAATGGGTTCCACAGAGCAGTTTTGAAGCGGGGACTGATAAGGAGAAGGTGACGATGGGTAAGGACCCAACTTTGCAGGCTAAGGGTACTGGCAATACTAGTAGTTCTGCAGGTAGCAAGGCTCCAGCACAGAAGGCACCAAACCCTTATGCCAAACCAACGGGGGATAAATGCTTTCGTTGTGGTGGACAGGGTCACAGGTCCAACGTTTGCCCCTCTAGGCGAACTGCTGCGATTCTAGAGGAGGAAGGAGATGAGAACGAGTATAAAGGGGTTGAATTCGCTGAAGAGGAGCCTGAGGAGCGAGTGGATTTTGTTCTTCAACAGATGTTGTTATCTTTCAAGGATGAGGGACAACGGAAGAATCTATTCCGAGCACGCTGTTCTGTAAAGAAAAAGGTTGAGAAGAATGAACTGGTTGTGATGCTTATTCAGAACGAAAAAGATCTTAGAGCAGCTACTGAAGAGGCAGAGTATTTTTGTCCAATAATCATTAAGGGGCTGTTGAGTTCTGTTGGTGTGGAGATCGGGTTACCAAGGATATTGAAAAACTTCTCGCGGGTTTTCAGGAGTTGATTTCTGATGAGTTACCCAATGACCTCCCTCCTATGAGGGATATTCAGCATCAGATTGACTTGATTCCGGGAGCTAGTTTACCAAACCTCCAACATTATCGCATGAGTCCCAAGGAGAATAAGATAATCAGGGAACAGATTGAGGATTTGCTGCGGAAGGGGTTTATCAGGGAGAGCATGAGCCCATGTGCAGTACCAGTCCTTCTTGTACCTAAGAAGGGTAATCAATGGCGTATGTGTGTTGATAGCAGGGCCATAAACAAGATCACCATCAAGTATAGATTTCATATCCCTCGTTTGGAAGACATGCTTGATGAGTTATCCGGTTCCAAAGTGCTTACAAAACTGGATTTGCGCAGTGGGTACCATCAGATTCAGATCAGACATGAGGATGAGTGGAAAACATCTTTTAAGAGCAAGGATGGTCTTTATGAGTGGCTTGTCATGCCATTCGGGCTATCTAATGCCCCTAGCACTTTCATGAGGTTGATGAACCAGGTATTTCGTCCTTTTATTGGCTCATTTGTTGTAGTTTATTTTGATGATATCCTGATCTATAGTAGAGATAGAACTGCACATTTGGAACACCTTAGACAAGTGTTGCAGGTTTTAAAAGATAATCAGTTGTATACCAATCTTAAGAAGTGCATATTTTGCACCAACAAATTGCTCTTCCTGGGTTTTATTGTTGGTGAGGATGGGATTCAGGTTGATGAGGAGAAAGTGAGGGCAATCAGGGATTGGCCAGCCCCGACATCGGTCACAGAGGTGCGTAGTTTTCATGGTTTAGCTACGTTTTACAGGAGGTTTGTACGTAATTTCAGCACTATTACTGCACCTATCACCGAGTGTCTGAAGAAGGGTAAGTTTCAGTGGGGTTTTGAGCAGGAGCAGAGTTTTGCCCTCATCAAGGAAAAACTTTGTACTGCACCAGTTCTTGCACTACCAGATTTCGACAAAATATTTCAGGTAGAGTGTGATGCTAGTGGTGTTGGGATTGGGGCTGTTCTCTCACAAGAAAAGCGTCCTGTGGCTTTCTTTAGTGAGAAGTTGTGTGAGGCTCGACAGAGGTGGAGTACGTATGATCAAGAATTCTATGCAGTTTTTCGGGCCTTGCGACAGTGGGAGCATTATCTTGTTCAGAGGGAGTTTATTCTATTTTCTGATCATCTTGCTTTAAAATTCTTGCATAGTCAGAAAATGATAAATAAGATGCATGCTCGTTGGGTTAGTTATCTGCAGAAATTTCCCTTTATTATTCAACATAAATCAGGTGTTCAAAACAAAGTTGTTGATGCTTTGAGTAGAAGGGCTTCTTTTTTGCTCACACTGTCTCAGGAAATTGTGGGTTTTGACTTGCTGAAGGAACTTTATGAGGGTGATGCAGATTTCAAGGAGTTGTGGTATAAGTGTGCGGGTACACATCCTAGTGCAGACTTTCATATTCGGGATGGTTTTCTGTTTAAAGAGGATCGGTTATGTGTTCCTGTTTCGTCTCTTAGAGAGAAGCTGATTCGAAACTTACACGGTGGTGGTCTTAGTGGTCATCTGGGATGAGACAAGACCATTGCTAGTTTGGAGGAGCGATATTTCTGGCCTCAACTGCGGAAGGATGCTGGTTCTATTGTCAGGCGTTGTTATATCTGCCAGGTTTCTAAAGGTCAGTCTCAAAATACTGGTCTTTATTTGCCTTTACCTATTCCTGATGATTTATGGCTAGATTTATCTATGGATTTTGTGTTGGGTTACCTCGTACGCAACGAGGTGTGGATTTTGTGTTTGTTGTGGTGGACCGATTTTCCAAAATGTCCCATTTTATTGCTTTCAAGAAGACTGCGGATGCATCTAATATTGCGAAGTTGTTCTTTAGAGAAGTGGTCCGACTTCATGGGGTTCCTAATTCCATCACTTCGGATAGGGTTACCAAATTTTTGAGTCACTTCTGGGTTACTTTGTGGCGCATGTTTGGTACTTCGCTTAACCGGAGTTCTACAGCTCATCCGCAGACGGACGGTCAGACAGAGGTTACTAACCGGACATTGGGGAATATGATCAGAAGCGTTTGTGGTGACAAGCCGAAGCAGTCGGATTTGGATTTACCGCAGGTGGAGTTTGCTTACAACAGTGCAGTACATTCGGCTACGAGTAAATCACATTTTTCTTTAGTCTATACTTTTACTCCTAGACATGTGGTGGATCTGGTACCGTTACCTAAGGGTCGGGGTGTGAGTCAAGCGGCGGAAATTATGGCCAGTGATGTGAAAGCTGTCAAGGAAGCGGTCAAGGCTAGATTGGAAGCAACGGGATTGAAGAATAAGGCTGCTGCTGATAAGAAGAAGCGGGTCAAGGTTTTCAAGGTTGGTGATGAGGTGATGGTGTTTCTTCGCAAGGAGCGTTTTCCCGTTGGTACTTACAAGAAGTTACAACCTCGCAAATATGGACCGTTCAAAGTGACTCGAAAGATTAATGACAATATGTGGTGGCTCTTCCTCATGATTTGAACATCTCCAACACGTTCACTGTTGCGGACATTTATGCGTACCATGCAGATGGGGAGCTTTATCCTGGTGAGAACTCGGGGTCGAGTTCTTTAGAGGTGGAGGAGACTGATGTAGGAGATCCGCCAGCCTTGAACGGAACAGCGAGCGCCCGCCTGGCTTTGATCGAGCGCCTGCTTACCTCGCGTTTTCGGGCATGAGTTTCTGTAATTGACTAGGCGCCCGCTTGGGCTAGGGCGAGCGCCCGCTCGCTTGTCGGGCAGAAACTTACCATTTCGCGTTTTTCTCGTTTTTCGTGCAGACTTGGGTTATTTTCGGGATTTATATTTTATTTAGGTTATGATATTTTGTTAGGAGTATAAATACTCTTTTCCTTTCATTGTTTTAGGGTTACACTTTTATTTTTATTAATTAAACTTTTGTTCTTGGAGATTTATTTCTCTTTCTTGGTGGATTCCAAGGTATTTGCGTTTGAGGATTCATTGCTTGTGAATTCTTGTGATTAGTGCGCTAAATCACGAATACTATCGCTTTCGTGCTGCGTCAGGATTATTACTTGAATGGGGTCCTTGAGGATATGGCACTTGATGTATTGCAATGGTTAACATCCCATATCCATGTTACTTTTGATTACAACAACATGGAGATTTCATTATTGTTGGGAAAGAAGAAGGTCAAATTCAAGAGTGAGGAGGAGGAACGATCACTTGGACTGATTAGTTGCAAGTGGTTATGTTATTTTGTCATAGAGAGTGAAATAAGACTTGTGGGGTATCCTTTATATTTGGATGTTAGCTCAAACAAAATTAAATGTGGGGCAGCCATTATATCTCTCTCGGAAGAACATTTTCTGCACTTAAGACAGGTCCTGGGGTTAGTGAGGAAGCACACCGGAATGAATGGTACGGCATGGGGTGATCTACTTGGGGAAAACACGATTCACGGAAATAATAAATGGGGAGAAAAGGCTACTGAAATGATCTTCCAGCTGGAGCTTAATAATGCAGGTATGTGTGTTCGTTTGTCAAACTTATATGTTGCTTCAATCATATGGGTTGATGTTGGTAAGATGAAATCTAAGTATGAATGTCGTACTAGTGGTAAGGTGTATATTTATAATGGGGTGTTACAGTTGATACAAGTTAGTTCTATTGTTTACGAAAAGGTTGGAGTTGTTTTCACCAAATGTCAAGCTCAAGTTAATTCTATGAGTGCGTTGTGGTGAGCGGTGGCTGGAATGGGGGAATTCATCTCAAATGTTCAGTGACTTTATGAGGCAAGTATATCCATGTATTTCTTATTTGAATTTAAAGTTCTATATTGTTGATGGGCTAGACAAAGCTGTGACTACAATGAGGAACAGGGAGATAACACTTGTATTAGGGATACTTAAATTGATCTCTAAATTGGATCAGCTGCGTGGGTGGCTTGGAGAAGTTATTCAACAGGCAATTCAAAATAACGAAGGGTGGCTGAGATACACTAGAGTTGTAGCTCATCCGGCAAGGCAATCAGTGGGTCATTTGATAAATTTAACTGCAATTGAGGTTGTTACTCCTGAACTTTGTGCCAGTCAGGAAGTTGGTGGTGACTTTCAGCAATAAATTTGTATGGAGGGGCACATGTTTTAATAGGATGCCACTTGACGATTCCGCGAAGTTGTGGGTTTCCCTGTTTTCAACATTTGTCCTTCATTTTTCTTATGTGGTACAATTTAGTGATTTCCAAAACAGTGAGCAGAGCCATGATGATGTTGATGCTAGTGCAGAGGCTTTTATCAATAAAGCTGCAATTATTATTAGCAGCAGTCAGGTTGAATCATTGAATTTGGAGTACAAGTTTGCTTATGCCCGGATTTTAGATTTGGAGAGGAAGTTCTTGGAGGTTGCCCTTTATTATCACGACATTTCACAAATAGAAAAGCGACATATTACTTAGGAGATTTCAGTCTTTGTATTTTATTCAACTTGGTTCTCTCAATTGCAAGTACGTTGGAGTTGTTCTCACTTTTAGCATAGGGAATAGGCATTATGAGCATTTTGACAAGATTGCAAAGGTGGTGGATGCTGGTCTTGTTGAGCAGGGTGCAAGGTGCTATGTTACGAGATTATGGTCTGCAAGAATTAGAATTCAAAAAGAGTTGTTCTGTTCTAATTGATTTCTAGAATGGTTGATTCAACTGCCTCTGTTACATAAATACTCAATTTATATAGTGGTATAAAGAGAAACTATTTCAATTTGATCAATATCAGAAAACTGATATTGATATGTTGTTTGGACAGTATTTAATCAGAAAACATTGTACGATTCCCAGAATTACTAACTAAACTAAAAATTTTGAATCATAATTTGTAATTGCAGCTCAAGTATTCTATTCTTATCTCCGACATTCGATTCCCAGAATTGCAAAACCCATACTCAACTACTCACATCTCAACTAAAATTAATCAGAATTTTGTATTTACTTACCTAACTTAAGAAACTTCCGTCCAGGGGGCCTAGGGTGGGCAGGGTGGGCGCTTGCCCAGGGCCCATAATGGTAAGGGCCCAAATTTTATAGTTATGTGTATACTCCCCGTTCCGGGTAAGTTGCAACAATTTGCCATTTTGGGCATTCCACTTAAGTTGCAACAATGTCAAATAAGGAAGGAAACTCTTTATTACTCCCTCCGATCCAAAATAACTGTCACTTTTAAGCCAAAATTTTGGTCCAAAATAACTGTCACTTTTGGGCTAAATGTCTTTCTTACCCTTGCATTGAAACTTGTTCTGTTTTATTAATTGTCTTAGGGCTCGTCTGGTGCACAGTTTCAAAAACTGAGATTTTTCAAAACGGAGAGTTATTTTGGATGCTACTATTTGGAGCGGCTAAAAATGACTTAGATTTTTGAAATGCTCCACTCAAAAACTCTCTATTGAGACGCTTAATTAGCAAAAATCTGATTCTTTTTCACTGCGTTTTGAACGCGCCGCTCTACCAAACAAGCCCTTAGTGTGAGACATTAATGTAGTAAAGATGCACATTTAATAGGGGTAAAGTTGACACTTTTGTCACTAAATCATGAAAATAATTGGTTTTCTTAAGAATTGTGCAAATGCCAAAAGAGACAGTTATTTTGGACCGGAGGGAGTACTTTTATAATCCTCCACTCATTCTCTCTCTTCCTCCCTACCACTCATTATTCTCCACTCATTCTCTCTCTTCCTCACAACCACTCATTATTCTCATTTCTTAATTTTTCCCCTTCCATATTGCAACTTACCAGGAACGGAGGGAGTATATTGTATAAGTCATATTTATTAATTATTTTAAAGTAATTTTTTTAACACTGATGTTTACTAATACAATTAGTAAAAATTTGCAATCTAAGTATATGTGCGTTAATGTTGCATTAAAACAATTAGACATTGTGTGTGTGTGTGTGTGTGTGTGTGTATACCGAAGCCGCTGACATCAGCAATGCCATCTGACATATTCTTGTGAAAATTTTACCCTGCAACTATTACTATTTTTTGTCTAATTTTATTTAGTTATTGAGCGTAACAAATTTACATATACCCAATAAATTTAATCCTAAAAGATGAAGGCGGTGTCAATTTAGTATTTAATATTTATACGTCCCGATTTAAATAACTTTTTTTCTCAAAAAATGATTCTCTTAATGATTTTTTTTACTATTTTTTTCATATTTAATTTTGTACTTGTAAAATTAAAAGTTAAAAATAGATAGAAAGAATATATATGTATTTTTACTAATAAAAGTCAACTTTTTGAGTCAGTATTACGAAAAACCTGTTTTCCACTAAGAGATGTGTAAAACTTATTTTACACTAAGAGATTTTTTTTTACATCAAAAGATGAAAACAAATTTTACACTAAAGCGAGTGTAAAACAAGTTTTTCTCGAGATTTTCACCAAATTTTTAGAGTGTCCTTAAATAAGAAGGTCATTCATTTTGTACATAAAGAGAATTAAATTGCTATATTAAATATCTGACTATAAAAACTACGAGTAACAAATACAAACAATCTAATAATATTTATGGTTGTAATAGTATTTGATTTTAACATTCAAGATAAGTGTTTATTTTTCAGTTTAAAAATATATTTTTTAAAAATGTTACATCTTCTGTGTTAATTTAAAGTTCATAAATGACATTTAATTATCAATATCAGACATTAAAAAATAGATTTTTAAATGAGTCATACTTATGAAAAAACATGTTTTACATTAAGAGATAAAAACATTAGTTTTTCATAAAAGATGATAAACAAGTTTTACACTAAAGCGAGCATTTAACAAGTTTTTCAGGAGATTTTCACTTTTTAAATAGTGACGTGCTGTGACTTTTCCATATATTATATGACCTTTCTACATATTATATCACCACCATCTTTACTTTTAGAGTTATTATTGAAATTATAACTTTTAATAGCTTTACAATTCTTTACTAAATTATATTTAAAATTTTATTATCATTATTGTTATTTGTGCAAAACACGTACATCGCACGGTTTCAAATATATTATAACCATAATCATTTTTACAATATTACTGTTTTCTGTGCATTGCACGTGAATCACATTGTTTCAAAAAAAAAAAGTCTGTTAAAAAAAAATACTAAAAAAATAATATTAAAGGCCCTTAAATTTGACTTAGCCCCAGGCCCATAAACTGTTAGGGACGGCCCTGCTTCCGCCGGATACTCTACGTCCGTCCCACCCTTTTTCTTCTTCTCCTCCTCCCCGGCGGTATCTCCGACGGTACTTGGAAGAAGGCGTCCCACAGCTGTTTGTACTTCTCTGCCTCTTTAGCTTCCTTCTTCTCCTGTTCCTTCATGATTTTGTAAATTTTATGCCTATTGGCATAAAATTCTACCCCAACCTTGTACAGCTTTCCCAAGGCTTCGATGAATTTACAGGCGCCTTCGATGAAAATTTTCAATTGTTTCACCATCTCAACCAAGGCTAATCCCAGAGCAATGGCGGTTTGAATTGAATGTTGATCAGGAAGTTGGATTTTAGAGAGGGGAAATGGAGTGGATTGGTAAGCAAATTTTAGTGACTTGGCCGGAGTGGGGTGGCGGGGAGAGGGAGAGGGAGAAGGAGAGGGAGAACATGATCGGGGGTGGAAATGCGAGGTCGAGTGGAAATTCGAGGTCGGGGGGAGAGGCGCGAGAGAGACGCCATGGGAGTGGGGACTGGGGAGAGGGAAGAGGGTTGTGAGATTGTGAATCCCTAAATACAGAGAGAGAGAGAGTGTATGTTAGTCTTTTTGTTGAGTGTAGGTTAGTCTTTTTTTTCCCTGAGTTATTATGCCCACCTCTTGGGTGTCAAGTGAGGTGGGACGGAGGGAGTATATATATATAGATATATATAAATAGAGGTCTCTGGTGCGGCGGTCGCATGGGGTGCGGCGCCGACCATACCTTCTTTTTTTTTTTTTTTTTTGCCCCCACAACCTTTTTTCCTCCCACCAAAAGTAACACTTCTTATAATGAAATGTAACCTTTTGTTTTTCAAATGTAACACTTTTTTTTCTTTCAAAAATGTACCACAATTTTGATGCAATAGATTAAAGATAACATAAAAATTAACGACTAAATTAATGTAACACTTTTTATAAAGGAATGTAACATTCTTTTTTCAAATGTAACACATTTTTTCAAAATGTACCACCCATACTTTTTTTCCTTCCAACAAAAGTAACACTTATTATAACAAAATGTAACACTTTTTTATTCAAAATGTAACACTTTTTAAAAAAAAATATACCACAATTTTGCTACAATAGATAAAGATAACATAAATATTGACAACTAAATTAATGTAACACTTTTTATAAGGGAATGTAACACTCATTTTTTCAAATGTAACATTTTTTTCTCCGAAAATAACATAGGATTGACAACTAAACTAATGTTACATTTTATAAAAAATGAATGTAACATTTTTTTTCTCAATTGTAACAGTTTATATTCCTTAATGTAACATTATATATGAAATGTAACAATTTTTTATTGAGAAAGTAACAATTGAAATGCAAACAATTTTTTTTTTTTTTTTTTTGTAAAATTGATGTTACATTTGACAGTAGAAAAAGTGTTACTTTTTGAAGATGAAAGTGTTACTTTTATCAGAATAGAGTGTTACATTTCAGCTGGCAAGTACCTCAAACTTTTTTATGTGTAAAAAAATGTTTAAAAAGAAAAAATCAAACCATATCATGACCTATGTAGTTTTATTCGTCTCGTCGAGACGAACACAACGGTATTTTTAAATATTTTTTTTGACTTATAAATCTCAAAATATAGCATTTTAAGTTTTTTTTTTAACACACGTGGAAAATGGCGCGTCCGTCTCACGCCCCCGTCGCACGGCGTGAGACGGCCGCAAACGAGAATTTTCCATATATATATATGTATGTATTGATTTTTTTTTACTATTTTTTTCATATTTAATTTTGTACTTGCAAAATTAAAAGTTTAAAAATAGATAGAAAGAATATATATGTATTTTTAATAATAAAAGTCAACTTTTTGAGTCAGTATTACGAAAAACCTGTTTTACACTAAGAGATGTCACTAAGAGATTTTATTTTACATCAAAAGATGAAAACAAATTTTACACTAAAGCGAGTGTAAAACAAGTTTTTCTCGAGATTTTCACCATCTTTTTAGAGTGTCTTTAAATAAGAAGGTCCTTCATTTTGTACATAAAGAGAATTAAATTGCTATATTAAATATCTGACTATAAAAACTACGAGTAACAAATACAAACAATCTAATAATATTTATGGTTGTAATAGTATTTGATTTTTAACATTCAAGATAAGTGTTTATTTTTCAGTTTAAAAATATATTTTTAAAAATGTTACATCTTCTGTGTTAATTTAAAGTTCATAAATGACATTTAATTATCAATATCAGACATTAAAAAATAGATTTTTAAATGAGTCACACTTATGAAAAACATGTTTTACATTAAGAGATAAAAACATTAGTTTTTCATAGAAGATGATAAACAAGTTTTACACTAAAGGGAGCATTTAACAAGTTTTTCAGGAGATTTTCACTTTTTAAATAGTGACGTGCTGTGACTTTTCCATATATTATATGACCTTTCTACATATTATATCACCACCATCTTTACTTTTAGAGTTATTATTGAAATTATAACTTTTAATAGCTTTACAATCTTTTACTAAATTATATTTATAATTTTATTATCATTATTGTTATTTGTGCAAAACACGTACATCGCACGGTTTCAAATATATTATAACCATAATCATTTTTACAATATTACTGTTTTCTGTGCATTGCACGTGAATCACATTGTTTCAAAAAAAAAAAGTCTGTTAAAAAAAAATTACTAAACAAATAATATTAAAGGCCCTTAAATTTGACTTCGCCCCAGCCCATAAACTGTTGGGGACGGCCCTGCTTCCGCCGGATACTCTACGTCCGTCCCACCCTTTTTCTTCTTCTCCTCCTCCCCGGCGGTATCTCCGACGGTACTTGGAAGAAGGTGTCCCACAGCTGTTTGTACTTCTCTGCCTCTTTAGCTTCCTTCTTCTCCTGTTCCTTCATGATTTTGTAAATTTCATGCCTATTGGCATAAAATTCTACCCCAACCTTGTACAGCTTTCCCAAGGCTTCGATGAATTTACAGGCGCCTTCGATGAAAATTTTCAATTGTTTCACCATCTCAACCAAGGCTAATCCCAGAGCAATGGCGGTTTGAATTGAATGTTGATCAGGAAGTTGGATTTTAGAGAGGGGAAATGGAGTGGATTGGTAAGCAAATTTTAGTGGCTTGGCCGGAGTGGGGTGGCGGGGAGAGGGAGAGAGAGAACATGGCTTGGCCGGAGTGGGGTGGCGGGGAGAGGGAGAAGGAGAGGGAGAACATGATCGGGGTGGAAATGCGAGGTCGAGTGGAAATTCGAGGTCGGAGGGAGAGGCGTGAGAGAGACGCCATGGGAGTGGGGACTGGGGAGAGGGAAGAGGCTTGTGAGATTGTGAATCCCTAAATACAGAGAGAGTGTAGGTTAGTCTTTTTTTCCCTTAGTTATTGTGCCCACCTCTTGGGTGTCAAGTGAGGTGGGACGGTGGGAGTATATATATATATATATGTATTGATTTTTTTTTACTATTTTTTTCATATTTAATTTTGTACTTGCAAAATTAAAAGTTTAAAAATAGATAGAAAGAATATTTATGTATTTTTACTAATAAAAGTCAACTTTTTGAGTCAGTATTACGAAAAACCTGTTTTACACTAAGAGATGTGTAAAACTTATTTTACACTAAGAGATTTTTTTTTTACATCAAAAGATGAAAACAAATTTTACACTAAAGCGAGTGTAAAACAAGTTTTTCTCGAGATTTTCACCAACTTTTTAGTGTCTTTAAATAAGAAGGTCTTTCATTTTGTACATAAAGAGAATTAAATTGCTATATTAAATATCTGACTATAAAAAACTACGAGTAACAAATACAAACAATCTAATAATATTTATGGTTGTAATAGTATTTGATTTTTAACATTCAAGATAAGTTTTATTTTCAGTTTAAAAATATATTTTTAAAAATGTTACATCCTCTGTGTTAGTTTAAAGTTCACAAATGACATTTAATTATCAATATCAGACATTAAAAAAATAGATTTTTTAAATGAGTCACACTTATGAAAACATTAAGAGATAATGTTGGTCCCAAAGGGCAACAAAGGTATGAAAAATAGCTAGAGGGGGGGGGGGTTGAATAGCTGTTTTAAAATTATTTTCGTACCCTTGATAAACTCAATTGCAAATGCGCACTTTATCAGTAAGCGTTATGATATGCGCCTAAGTGAGTGAGTGAAATGCACAGCGGAATTTAGTAATGTAAATAGGCGCAAAGTGTGATAAAGGGGGCGCACACACACTCTAAGTATTTTGGCTTAAAGTGGGTGAAATAAGAAACTAAGGCAAGTGATATAACAAACACAACACAATTCAATCAATCAATCTACAATAAATAAACAAGCAAGTAGTTAGATATGATATGAACTTGTAAGGAAATAGCAAGATATGAACAAGAGCAATTGGAGAGGTTCGATCGGGAAAATGATCTACGTCCTCTACCAAGATGGTTAGTCTTGGATTTCTAATGGAGATCTTATATAATGAGTGAGTGTTACAAATTACAACTTTTGAGCTTATACACTAACTCAAGATCTATTTCTATGAATGAACAAATCCTAGACAATAACGGTGTATCTCTAAAAGAAAGATCTAAGTGATCAAACTTAAAGATGTGCGTGTGTGATTTTAGATTCAATGCTCTTTAGATCTTTGAGATGAGAGCACAAGAAAACTAAAGTGTTATAGCTTGAGGATCTGGGCTAAGGATGAAGTTGTGAAGATGTTCTTGAGAATTCTGGAAATAACAAAGGCAATCTTCAAATCTTCAACAAATGCTTGAGAGAGAAATTCTTGAAATTCTTAGCAACTTCAAATGGTTGAAGTTATGAGGTATTTATAGTAGAGCCCCAAAAACTAGCCGTTGGAAATCATTGGTGAGTCAGAGAAAGGACGGATGTGCTGTCGCTCATTGAGTGGAGCACGTGTCCTTTTATAGCCGTTAGACACATAACACAAATATGACCGTTTTGGACAGATGTCCTTAGATGCGAGTGCATACGTGTTATTTAACCACCGTTGGATCATTGGCGTAGTTTGAATCTTCTTCAAGTCTTTGAATCTTTAATAAATCACTGAGTGTTAAAAACATTCATGATGCGCGTTGAGCTAGAGAGGCGCGTAGCGTATGCGCGATCTGACTTATCTGAGGGCAATGAGCTATGCTAGGCGCATACTCATGCGTGCGCTTAAGAAAGCGCATGGCGCATGGGTAAGGCGCATGGCGCGTAGCTCAAATTCACGGAGTGATTTTCTTCAATTTTTGATCTTCTTGCCCTATTTCTAAGTCTGTTCTATTACAATGGACAACCTAAAAAATGAAGTATAAATACTTCTTACATGTGGGTCTAAAGTCCATGAATAAAAACTTAGGTGATGGATCAATCAAATCTAATCAATCCTATTACATTAAAACTGAGATATAAAGTGGGCATACCCAACAATCTCCCCCTATTTGATTGATGCCATTACCTACTATATCAGGGACAAAACATTATACTTGATAATAACATGTCCAAATAAATGAAATTGGTAAATCATGTCTCAAGTTAATACACACACTAGTCCAAGATATAGATTTCTAATCTATTCCAATAAGGATAAAACATTACAAATGGAAAGATAGAAACAACAGTTTATAACACATTCAGAATGATATGAGTTTCAGTTTTGAAATGTTTTAAACAAAATTTAAACTCAATGCATAAAATATGAAGCAGTTCAAATGTGATGCATATGATTTTAAACAAAACATTCATTGTTCTAAAACAAGTAGTTTGAGTGAACAACGTTTGAGAAAACGTGATGCTTTGTTCTCATTAATACTTGGATGTAGGAGTTACAGATTACAATTATTGAACAGAACAAAATCAAAAGAGGTGCTAAAACATGCAAACACTAAATCACTAATAAGTTTCTAATCACAAAAAGTTCTAACAACTTACAAACAAAGAAAAAACTAAGGATTTTGAGGCGCGTCTTCATCCTTCAATCCTTCTTCAATTTCTGAGACGGAGCGCTGGATTTGCTTGGAAAGTTGATGACAACGGTATACTACACCGTGAGTATCTGTGACACCATCTCTGATATAGCGCAAATGACTCACATTGATGTTTTGATACTCATCAATGGTGCGCTGAGTGATAGACTGCTGTTGTGAAAAGTTTTCAGTGAAGGCTTGAAAGTTAGCTTCAACAGCAGTTTGAGCAGTAAGTATATCAGCGGAAACTCTATCTGCGCGCCTGTCTGCACTGGAATGCGCGGCATTGAAGTGAGTGACAACTAATTCCTTCAAGACTTCAATCTTTGAGAGCAGGGAATTGATGTCTATATGTGCGCCAGGAGCAGAGCTGGAAGAGGGCGCAGGAGTTTCAGGAGCTGGAGGCGCATGAGTTTCAGAAGCTTTGGGTTCTGCGCCAGGATTAGCACCATACACAGTTAAACCAGGATTTCTAGCTCATCCTTAACTTCTTTGAGTTTATCAACAACACTCAGCAATTTTTGGCTATCTCCAGCCACCATCTCAAACAACTTCCTTATATCACCCGCTATATTCAACTCTACCTCCTTATAGCATTAATGAAATCTTGGCCATCGGTGAGTTTGATACCACATCTATGCGCTCATGAAGGGAGGCAAGAGTGCCTTTGAAAAGTTCATTCATTTGATCAATAGCGTCATTCCATTGTTGAGGAGTCAGGAAATGTTTTGTCCTTGATATTTGCGTCTATGCGCGCCATCTCCCCCTTAATGGCAGCAATCTCATCAGCTTGCTGAGTAAGCATGGAAGTATGAAGCTCTAATTGTGAGTTCATTTGAGCTTGGCCTTGCTGGAGTTGCTGTAGAAGTGAAATAACAAACAATCATCAGGAGTGGTAGGAGGAGGCGCATGAGAAGTACGAGGCGCATGAGGTGAAGGTAGATAATCATCACTTGAAGTAGGCTCCACTGAAATAGTAGGGGGCGCAGAAGGTGATTTGCGCCTTAAAGGATCTGGCTCCCCCTGAGCTGTATCTTCACTAAATTCACCAAATAAATCAGCTGATATTTGGTCTTTAAGACTTTGACGTTCAGAAGATAGATTAGCAGGAGTGGTGATAGGCATTTGAATAGTAAGAGGCGCACTAGAGGCAGGCGCGCGTACATCAGCGCTAGACCCTGCACCTTTGCGCCTTTCAGACTTGGATAAGTCAACAGCCTGTTTTAACTTGTATTCTTCATCCCTTTTCTTCTGCGCTTCCTGTCTACTGGCTACTTTTGCGCGCTTCAGTTCCTTCTCTTCTTCAGTATCAACTCATGGGCGCTTAGGGGGTTTGCTTGTTCCTTCTGCAACCCTTTTTCCTTTACCTTTTTCTGCGCCTGGAACACATGTTGGTTCTGCGTGAGGTACTGCTTCAGTTTCTGCGTCATCTGATGCATCCTCATCTGATTCAGTGGCTTCATCAACCAACTGAGCACCCTTTACCCTAGGCGCGCGCTTTGCCATGCGCTTCTTGCGCCTTTTCAAGACAAGGTTGTCTTTCCCAAAAATTGGAACTTCAGTGGTTTGATAAGCTGGGTTCTGAGCGAGGAAATCAGCAAGAGCAGGATAAGTGAGAAATATCTTCGTGAGTATTCTGCAGTGAGTTTTGAACTTCGTCTTCCCTTCAGACTTGTTCTTGTTATACTTATCAATTTGGTCAGATAAAGTTTTGAACAAAATCTGAGGCCAATTCAATCGGTTTTTCCCATGATGGCAGCAGTATACTCCCACTGCTCCACGGTGAATCTATTCACATTGCCGGTTTTGAACACAATTGAAGTATCAACCAGATGCGCTATGTGGGCGAGCAGATCACCACCATCCTTTATCTCAACATTTTTTATGTTATTCAGAAGAGTAGGGACTTTGAGATAAGTACGCGCCACTGCATTCTGATCTGTAACTGAGTAAGAGTTCGGTTGACCAGAAACACCCTGAGGGCCAGTAGTGCTAAAACTCACTATATTCTTGATTGTGCCCGTAGAGATAGTGATAGGAATATTCTGAACTGTGGCGCATATCCGGTAGCGCACGAATCCATCTGCTGGAGTCTCAACTAGAGCTGCTGTTGAGAAAAATTCATCAACAAGGAGCGGAGAATAGAATGGTTGATCCAGCGTGAATAAAGGAGTGAGTCCAGCGATGTGAAGGGTTGAGAGAATTTCAATCCCCATTGGATCAAGTGAAAGCTCAGCAAGATCTATCGTCTCACCGGGTCTGAAATTAGCAGGATCCTGAAAACATAACAATGATTTAAGTTAGGAGTGTATAAGGCGCATAGAATCATAAAATGAGCTAAGTATAGAATAGGCGCAGGACAATATATAGGCGCATAAGAAATAGCATGCGCATACTATTATTAGGCGCATATATGTTGTAGGCGCATACAAATACAAGGCGCATAATATGGTTCTATGAAATATACTAAGTAAAAATTAAACATAAGAATTTGACTAAGTAAAATTTAGGCGCATAAAATGATTAGGCGCATAATGTCTCTAGGCGCATGAGTTGATTGAGGCGCATAACATTTGTTTTCATAGGGCGCATACAATTATTAGGCGCATGAATCAGTAAGGCGCATAAAGTCATAGGGCGCATAACCTACTAGGCGCATAAATCAACACTCAGGCGCATATTTATGTAAAATTCATACTAAGTATAAAAACACACGAAAACACACAAACACATATCAAACATGCATATGTAAGTTTTAAGAATCAAAATATGAAAGTTTTGAAAAACAAGTTTTGAAAATTTTGAAACCCAAGTCATGCAAAAATAACGAAGAACACGAAGAACATGCTTGAGTGCTTGAAGAACATCAAGAACACCAAGAACACATAGTTCGTGAAACTTCACCAAATCAAGCATACAATATATCAAAAATGACCGCAATAAGACAAGGATCACAAATATGTAAACCAAAACAAGTGAAAATCAATAACAAAATCAGAAAATGAATTTAAAGAACCGAAATTTGAAAAGTTCAACAATGGATATTTTTCAGATTCCCAAAATATAAAGCATTGATCGTTGAAAAGTTTAGATTAAAGGATTCGAAACTCAAAACGAACAAAACCTAACAAACGATTTCAAAAACGGATAACCGAAACAAGATTTATCAAGAAAGGAGGGTTTTCGGGTTAAAAAAAATTCGAACCCAGGAAAAAAAATTCAGAAAATTAGGGAGTTTAAGGGTTGAGAATTCATACCATTTCGTCTTGGGTTGTCTTTGTTGTTCTCTTAGGACCCATAGATTTATATATAAGAACAAAAGAAGAAGAAAATGATGAAAAAAAAAGAGAGAGAGAAGAGAGAAAACTGACTGAGAGAGGAGAGTAGAGGGAGGCGGATGATGGAGGGGGAGAGAGAGGAAATATATAGGTTAGGGAAAAAAAATTAGCACAAATATGGAAATAATAGGGTTAAAATTTTAAAAAAGATGAGAAGTTGAAAGGATGGGCATTAAAGAGGGGGAAAAAATTTCGGCTCATCATGGCTAAAAAGGACGGCTCATTTATGGTGAGGGATTTGGAAAGGACAAAAATTTATGAAGGGAAAAGAAATGATGGCTTCATAAATGCTGAATGATACAAAGATGTCATGATGTGACACCTTGGGTTAAGAAAACTGCTCCACTTTCCCTATAAGTGTATGAGCAATTTTGACTAATTTTTGCACAAACCCCAAAAACATTTGTTTTGTTGTAAGTTTGGGTGTGCAAGAAATAAATCCCCAGAAAATAAAGTTTTTCGAAAAACGTAAAACGAGGGAAAAATTAATTGCACAAGTACCCTTGAACAATTAATGGAATGTCAAAAGACAAAGATTCCTATAATAAATAAGAACAATCATACCTGGTACTTGTGAAAATTGAATACGTTCAATCATTGAAATAATCAATTTTGAGCATTGATTGAGCCGTAATATTACTGCGCGCATGGGAGGGGCATAACACTTATGGCGCGCATGAATAATAGGGCGCATAAGGCTTTGAGCGCGCATAAGTATTAGGTTGCATTGGATGCTAGGCGCGCATAAAAGAGTAGAGCGCGCATGAGAGTTGAGCGCGCGCAGTGAGAGTAGGGCGCGCAAGGTATTGGGCGCGCAGGGTTTGCTTGAAACTTGAAATGATTTATCATTTTAACCTAATATACTCATATAACTCACAAAACATAAAATCATTAGTATTGACAAAACTGTAATGAATTTTAGTTGAGTTCAAGCATACCCATTTCACCTCTCAAAAATATGAACCGTTTCGCGTCAAGTGCTTTCGTTAGAATGTCGGCGATTTGATAGTCGGTTCCTACGTGTTCCAAATGTATATTGCCTTTCTCCACGTGGTCTTTGAGGAAGTGATATTTGATGTCGATGTGTTTGGTCTTGGAGTGCATGACAGGATTTTCAGAAACCGCAATTGTTGATGTATTGTCGCAGTAGATCGGACAATTTTCTTCGATTATATCATAGTCCACCAATTGCTGCTTCATCCATAGTATTTGACAGCAACAACTTCCTGCAGCGATATATTCAGCTTCGGTTGTTGAGACAGATACAGAAGCTTGTTTCTTACTCGCCCATGACACAAGTCGATATCCGAGGAAATGACAAGTGCCACTTGTGCTTTTCCTATCAATTGTGTACGCTGCATAATCCGCATCTGAATAACCTACAAGTTTAAAGTTCGAATCTTTGGTGTACCAAAGTCCAAGGTTAATAGTACCGGAGAGATATCTTATAATACGTTTCACAGCAATTAAGTGCGCTTCTCTAGGGTCAGATTGATAACGAGCGCAAACACAAACACTAAACATAATATCAGGCCTACTAGCAGTAAGATAAAGGAGTGAGCCAATCATACCTCGATAGAGCGTTTGATCAACACGTTTACCTTTTAAATCTTTGTCGAGTTTGTTGCCGGTAGCCATTGGAGTATCGTATGCTTTGGCCTTCTCAAGTCCAAATTTCTTGATTAAGTCCTTTGTATATTTGGCTTGATTGATGATATGCCTTCACTCATTTGCTTGATTTGAAGCCCGAGGAAGAATGTGAGTTCTCCCATCATGCTCATTTCAAACTTGCTCTTCATTAGTTTCTCAAAGCGCTTGCACAACAATTCATTAGTAGAACCAAATATAATATCATCAACATAAATTTGAACAAGTAATTTATGACCATTATGTTTGTCAATGAAAAGAGTTGTATCGATTTACCACGTGAAGCTCTTTTTCAATGAGAAACTTTGATAGTGTATTGTACCATGCTCTTGGTGCTTGTTTGAGTCCATACAAAGCTTTCTAGAGTTTGTACACATGATTTGGAAATTGTGAATCTTCAAACCCAGGTGGTTGAGCAACGTAGACTTGTTCTTGGAGTTCACCATTTAGAAACGCGCTCTTCACATCCATTTGATATAACTTGAAGTTCTTGTGAGCTGCGTAAGTCAGAAATAATCTGATAGCTTCAAGTCTTGCTACTGGCGCGAAGTTTCATCGTAATAAATTCCTTCTTCTTGCCTATAGCCTTGTGCAACCAATCTTGCTTTGTTTCTTGTGATGGTTCCATTCTCATCCATCTTGTTTCTGAACACCCATTTCATACCAATCACTCCTTGATTATTTGGTCTTGGAACAAGAGTCCAAACCTTACATCGTTCAAATTGATTGAGTTCTTCTTGCATAGCAACAACCCATTAGGATCTTGGAGCGCTTCATCAGCCTTCTTTGGTTCAATTTGAGAGATGAATGCATTGTAAGCATCAAAGTTTGTAGCTCTCCTTGTACGAACACCAACGTTTAGATCACCAATGATATTATTGATTGGGTGACCTCTAACTTCACGAATTTCAGGAGGTAAGTTAGGTTGAATCGTAGTGATTTGAAGGTCTTCAATTGGTACATCTTCACCAGATTCTAGATCATCAAAGTTTGGGGGTTGAATTGGTGTAGAGTTGAAACTTGGGTTTACACCAGATGCAGCTGAAGATATAGGCGCATGAGAGGAATCAAGAGGCGTAACATGTGAGTGAGGTGCAACTGATGACTCATGGGGCGTGCCATATGAGGAATTTGGCGCAACTGATGTTGATGGATTTTCTTGAGTTGATAGATTCTGCTCTTGTGTAGGCGCAACATAAATAGGATCACCTGTATCATTTAGATTAACAGAATCATCAGCAACATTTGGAGCCAAATGTGGCTCAAGGAGAGAATGTTCATCAAATGTAACATGTACAGATTCAACTATCACTAATGTAGTCCTATTAAAAACGCGAAAAGCTTTAGAATGTTTGGCATACCCAACAAAAATACCTTCGGTCGTCGTTGGCATCGAATTTACCTCTGTTGTCCCAGAGGGCAACAAGGTTATAGAACCGCTAGAGGGGGGGTGAATAGCGGTCCGAAACTTTTTCAAAAATACCCTTAAAGTCAACCGAGTACTTATCAGTTTGATCAACTGCGTTCAAGGCACAAGAACCGAACTGATAAAATGCACAGCGGAGTTTGCGGTTTGGCCAAATAGGTTAGTTAAAGAGTTGGGAAGTTTGACTCGGGTTGAGAAAAACACTATGATGCAACAGAATAGTTAAACTTAAAGTTTAAAGGAAACACAATTCATCTTTCAAGTCATTTCGTATATGGAAACAAGTTCAAGACCACCAAACAAGAAAGATAAATATCAAGACAGAAATAAAGATCAAAACACACAAATTGAAGAGGTTCGTTCTTAAATGAACTAATCCTCTACCTAGATGGTTAGTCTAGGATTTTCTAATAGCTATAAGACTTGTATTAATTTAGAGGAGGTTTTACAAGATGAATCTAAACTCTAAACAATAAGTCTACCTAAGCTATAATAACAACCGGTGTTTTCGAAGTATATAATCTATATGATCATATAAATCGGGTGTGTGTGTGAAAAGAAATCAAATGCTCTAAGTATCTAAATGATGGTGGAGCAAATAGAATTCTTTCTGTGTAAAGGCTAAGTATGAATGGTTGTTAGGCTGAAGCTTTGATGAAGAACTGGGTTTGCAATGGAGATGGTTGAAGATATGAATATCTGGGTTTAACTCTTCAAAGCAAACTTGAATACTTGGGAATGAATCTCTTGAAGCTCAGCAACCTTCATTGTTGAATAATGAAGGCTATTTATAGGCAGAGCACCCTTGTGACCGTTGGGTAAAGATTTGAATCAAATCTGAAGGGTACAGTGCTGTCGAATCTCATTGGTTGAGCTGTCATTTTCGTCCTGGTTTTGTCTTGTAGTCCTAGGTAGTTTTTGCACCACTACCTGACAATTGTCCTTTGTTGCAGAAAGGACTAACGGTAAACAATTCAAACTGATGGACAAAACCGACATTCCTTGCAGAAACTCCAAGTTAACTTAGAGTTATTTTGACATGACATATCAACATCCTTATACTGTCAATAAGGGAATGTTTGTCTAAGGAATAAATGACATCTCTTTAATTCTTCAATAACTGCTCTGCGGTTTCACCAAGCATAGGGCAGTTTGAAGAATGGTCTTGATGTGCGGTTTCATCAAACATGCAAACTGCGGTTTGATGAGAATTGAAGAGCTCCATGCTGGCATTCTCAAATGACGGCTTGAAGCACTAAACCGCTAATGATACAACCGAACTATACTCAGCCTAGAAAACAAAAATCTAGAAATGGACTTATCTAAAAATTGAAGTAGAACTTCATTACATGCTGCGGTCCTAAGTACCATAAAAAGACACGTGGAATGGATCAATTAAATTAAGGTGGGTGTACTAACAATGAATCCTAACAATCTCCCCCTATTTGATTGATGCCATTACCACACTATGATAATAGCAAAACATTGTACTTGGTAAGAACATGTCAGGAAATAAATTTCATGAAATTGCATGTCCCAAGTTAATGCACACACTATGCTAGATCATAGATTTCTAATCTATCAAAAATAAAGGAAATGAATAAGAGATAGAAAAGAATACATTCAGATGCATAAAGAATGATGATTTATTTTTGAGATCAGAAATGCATGTTTAAACTGAATGTTTAAAACACAATGCACTTAAAAGTGTTTTCATGATGAATGTAGTGCATGAGGTTTTAAGAAATACAAGCATTGTTTCACAAACAAGCAGTTTGAATAAACAAAGTTTTGGAAACAGAATGCTATGCAGTCATTCTCATTATAATTCAATCATAAAGGATAGTAACTTACAATGTATGAATTACAAGAGATACCAAAAAGAAAGACTAAGAAAAGAGGTCTAGTCTACTTCATCTGCAACAGAACCCCTTGCAGCAGCAGCATCATCTGCGGTTTGGTTCTGAACGGTTTGAGCATCTTGAGCAGCTTGTTCTTGTGCAATTTGAACATTAACAAGCGGAGCGGTTTGATCAACATTTCTAGAACCGGATCCACGGTGGTTTCAAAAACAAAGTCAGCACGAAGCCCGAACTTCAGTCGGTTCAATCAATCTTCAATTCAATTGCAGCGGTTTTGTTTGACAAGTTTCCCGGTTCTATGAAGTATAAGCTCAGAAGAATCAAGCGCATGCTGGGCCAGAATATCCAGTTTCTCAACAACAGATTGAAGTGAAGCATCAACGGCTTGAAACTTTAAGTTGCAAAGATCATTGTTGGTTCTGACAAGATCTTGAAGGGCCAGTTGATTTTCCAAGATTAAGTTCAGTCTCTCATCTAGCTGTTGTTGGCTTGACCTATCTTCAAATCTCTCATTTACTCTCTCCCCCTTAATGCATCAAGATCAGATTGAATAGTGAGGAGATGAGTGTCAAACCGAGAAGTGGCGGTTTGTTGATGAAATTGAATATTTCTAACCGCATCTATCAAATCGGCGGTTGAAGCATGAAGAGGTAGAATTGGATAGGAAGGAATTGAAGAGGGCGGTTCATCAGAAGGAGTATAGGGAGGGATGTGCTCATCACTGGAATTATCATCATCAGAAATTTGGATGGCATCATCAGATTGATGGGAGGAAGAAGGCATCTTGGCTTTACCTTTCAACAGAATGTGTGCCTCTTCTAAGGTTTCACCCATAGAGATCCTAAGGCGGTTTCAAGCTCAATGGGATCAAAGAGGGGAAAAGAATGAATAGGGATAATTGCAGTTTGAGGAGGTGAAGAAGGAAGAAGAGGAATCTCAAATAATCATCATTTAAAGAATGGAAGGTGAAGGCACAAATCTCCAATTCAACATAGGAGATAGGCTCTAGCAGTTAATTTTAGAAAGAATTGACTAGCAAGAGTGGGATCCATGAGTACCTGATCGGCAATCTCACCCATCACTTTGTCTGCAACTGAAAGAATTAAGTGTTCAACTGCGGCTTCCATCTCATCCTTGGGAAAGATAGCAAAGGGTTAGGGCGCCAGCCTTCAAGAATCTAGCTTCGGCTTTGGCGGCGGCACGAGCATGGGCTCCAGCCCTTCTTTCCCTTAGAGGTTTCAGTTTTGAACCGCTTCAAATATTTTGCTAAGTCAGCAGCATTCTTTCGTTTCTTTGTCTTCGGTTTAATGAAATGAAACCGATGTCTGTGGAGATAGCTGAACTGGCGGCTGAGAGAGAGGTTAGCTTGAGTAATAGCCAGCGGTTGAACTGAAGGAAGAGGCAGTGGTTGAACCGACACAGAAGTAGATGGCAAACCGGAGTTGGAGCATAAGGTAAACAGGAGATGAAGAGGGAGTATGTTCAGTGAATCAAAGTCCAACTTTCTTTTAGTGAAGGAGGAGAGACCTCAACCATCATTGGGTCAATGCCTGCCTTCCTCATCTCAGCTCTTCTCTTAGCTCTCTGCAAAAGCTCCTTCAAGAGGTGAGTGATCTCTTTTGTAGTCAGCCTCACTGAAGTCTATAGCTCCTGGTGGCCTTGACTGCCAATGCTCTAACATAATCACTTTTCTTCACCAACTTCCTCTTCTTCTTTGGCGGTTGAACCTCAAGAACTTCAACATCTTGCTCAGGTTCACCAAGTGCCTCAGACATATCAGTCTGCTCAGCAATGCTGCAGCCTCAAACTCATCGGTTTGCTCAGGCTGAACCACAATGGTAGATACAGCGGTTTGTTCAACTAGAACCGCCATCCTCAGACACTTCGGTCTGCTCAGGATCGGTTTGAGAGGAAGGTTTAAGGTTTGGGAAGGCTTTGAAAATTTCAGCCAACTGTTCTTCAGAGAATTGAACAGATGGCGGTTTAGAAGTGGAAGGTTTAGGAGGAGAAGGGATAGGAAGAAAAAGATGAGGTGAAGGAATACGTTCTGGAATGGATTTCGCCTTGGCGGCTTTAAAGAGGAGGCATCCTTAGCAAAATTAAGGATTTCTCCACATTTTGATGTACTGGAGAGAGGGGTTTAACTTGAGGTTTGGGAATAGAGGGTTTAGAAGGCGGTTTTTGAAAGAGTAGGAGATAGTCTGATGGGGGAAAAGAGGTTGAAGAAGATGAAGGTTTAGATGACGGTTTGGATAATGGTTTGGAAGGCGGTTTGGAAAGGTTTGCTTTTGTAATAACCGAAGGATTTGAGCAGTTC
>JAOWBW010000509.1:71862-220921 GCA_026119855.1 Campanula takesimana | reverse complement strand
ATAATCTGCATCTGAATAACCTACAGTTTTAAAATTCGAATCTTTGGTGTACCAAAGTCCAAGGTTAATAGTGTCGGAGAGATATCGTATAATACGTTTCACAGCAATTAAGTGCGCTTCTCTAGGATCGGATTGATAACGCGCACAGACACAAACACTAACATAATATCTGGCCTACTTGCAGTAAGATAAAGGAGGAGCCAATCATACCTCGATATAAAGTTTGTTCAACTTTCTTACCTTTCAAGTCTTTGTCGAGTTTGTTTGCCGGTAGCCATTGGATATCATATGGTTAGCATTGTCTAGTCCAAATTTCTTGATTAGATCCCTTTATACTTGCTTGGTTGATAAATATGCCTTCATCCATTTGTTTGATTTGAAGCCCGAGGAAGAAAGTGAGTTCTCCCATCATGCTCATCTCAACTTGCTCTTCATTAGTTTCTCAAAGCGCTTGCACAACAATTCATTAGTAGAACCAAAAATAATATCATCGACATAAATTTGAACAAGTAATTTATGATCATTATGTTTGGCAATAAAATAGTAGTATCGATTTTACTGCGTGTGAAGCCTTTCTCAATGAGAAACTTGGATAGAGTATCATACCATGCCCTTGGTGCTTGCTTTAGCCCATACAAAGATTTTTGGAGTTTGTAGACATGATTTGGGAATTGAGAATCTTAAACCCAGGTGGTTGATCTACATAGACTTGTTCTTGGAGTTCACTATTTAGAAACGCGCTCTTAACATCCATTTGATATAGCTTGAAGTCCTTGTGAGCAGCGTAAGCTAAGAAAATTTTGATAGCTTCAAGTCTTGCTACGGGCGCGAATGTTTCATCGTAATCAATTCCTTCTTCTTGCCTATAGCCTTGCGCAACCAGACTTGCTTTGTTTCTCGTGATGGTTCCATTCTCATCCATCTTGTTTCTGAACACCCATTTTGTACCAATCACTCCTTGATCATTTGGTCTTGGAACAAGAGTCCAGACTTTACATCGTTCAAATTGATTGAGTTCTTCTTGCATTGCAACAACCCAACTTGGATCTTGAAGCGCTTCATCAGCCTTCTTAGGTTCAACTTGAGAGATGAATACAGTGTAAGCATCAAAGTTTGTAGCTCTCCTTGTACGAACTCCAACATGAAGATCACCAATGATGTTAGTGATTGGGTGATCTCTAACTTCACGAATTTCAGGAGACAAGTTAGGTTGAGTTGTAGTAACTTGAAGGTCTTAAATTGGTACATCTTCACCAGCGTCAAAATCATCAAAATTTGGGGTTGAACTGGTTGAGAAATGAAAGTGGGATTGACACCAGATGCAGCAGTAGATTGGGGCGCATGAGAGGACACATCAGGCGCATGGTAAGGTGCAACTGAAGGTTCTCTTGGTGCGCTATTGACATAGCTTTGCGCAACTGATGTTGATGGATTTCCTTGAGTTGATAGATTCTGATTTTGAGTAGGCGCAACATAAATAGGATCACCTGTTTCATTAAGCTCAATAGAATCATCAGCACCATTGGAGCCAAATGTGGCTCAAAGAGAGAATGTTCATCAAATGTAACATGTAAGATTTAACTATCACTAATGTAGATCTATTAAAAATGCGAAAAGCTTTAGAATGTTTCGCATACCCACAAAATACCTTCATCGGCTTTGGCATCGAATTTACCTCTATGTTCATTTCCGTTGTAGGGGATATAGCATTTGCAGCCAAAGATCTTGAAGAAAGCAATGTTGGGAGTTCTAACACGCCAGAGTTCATAAGGGGTCTTGTTATGGCGCTTGTTGATGAGGGAACGATTTTGAGTAAAGCATGCTGTGTTGATAGCTTCCTCCCAGAAATACTTAGGCAATTTAGCTTCTGCTATCATCGTCTTCCCTGCTTCTATCAACGTTCTATTCTTTCTTTCCACAACTCCATTTTGTTGAGGAACTCCAGCAGTTGAGAAGTGTGATTTATCCCATTATCATCGCAATATCGAGAAACACCGTTGTTCTTGAATTCTGTTCCATTGTCGGATCGAACACTAACGATGCCATCTTCTTTTTGGGTTTGGAGCAATCTAAATAATGAGGTGAGAATATCATAACATTCGTCTTTAGTAATAATCATCTCCACCCATGTGTATCTTGATAAATCATCCACCACAACTAAGGTATAACTTGTTTCTTCTTATGCTTGCAGTGGTAACTGGTCCAAGAGATCAATGTGCAGCAGTTGCAAACATCTAGAAGTTGAGGGATTTGTCTTGATGGAGAAAGATTGCTTTGATTGTTTGCCAAGTTGACATGCAAGCATTTGTTGTCATGATGATCAGCAACCTTGGGAAGTCCTTTGACAAGATTGTCCCTACTAAGTTTTGATAGACATTTGAAGTTCAAGTGACTCATGCGCTTTTTCCATAGCCAACTATTTTCGCTCACATTTTTGCTACAAAACAAAGTTTAGTACTAGAGTTCATATTATGGAAATCAATAATGTAAATATTTGTCTTACGATATCCCGTGAGTAAGATAGCTCTAGTTTTGCCATTTTGATAAGACATTGCGTTGAAGTGAAATGGCATTCTAATCCTTTGTCACAAAATTGAGATATGGATAATAAGTTTGTGCTTGGGTCCTTCGACGAGAGAGACTCTTTCTATGCACACTTTGTCATTTTAAGCTTTCATATGCAACAACTTGACATTTGTTATTATCACCAAATGTTACTGAGGGACCTCTTTCTTCATGTACATCTTCTAATAAGGATTCATCTCCAGTCATGTGTCTTGAACACCCACTGTCAAGAATCCATTCATTCGTTCTAGCTTAGAAGATCCAGCCATGAAGCAAAGAACCTGAAATATAGACATTTAAAGCAGGTCCCCTTTATTCCTTTTTGGGTCCTAGAGTTAGCAACTTTTGACGACCCACTCTTGCTTGACCTTGGGATTTTTACATCCTTTGGCATTGGGAGTGAATCTCAAAAGGCATTCCACGGCCTTGTGTCCAAAACAATCACAAATGGAACAATGTTGAAAGCCACTAATCACATGATTTTTTACAAAGTCTTTACTTTTCTTAGGGATAGCACTCTTCTTTGGGTCAGATGAGCCAGCCTTAACAAAATCTTTCTTTTGAAATTTTGGAGCGCCTTTTCTAGGAGTGAACATAGGGCTAGGATGCGCATGGCGGTGAGGCGCATGGCTCCTAGGCGCATAATGTGCACTAGTAGAAGGAGAGCTCTTAGTTTCAAGAATGATTTTGCTAGGAGCTGATTCATCTGTAGCTATATCTTTTCCTTTAGCTTTCCCAAATTGCTTCGTTGGGTAGACATAATGGAATGTTTGTCTTTTGACTTTTTCCTGTCCTTTATGTCGCGACCCCGGACCCCGCGGGCCCCGGGACCGCGATCTGGACGTCGACTCTAAAACCGAAACTCAGAAATACTGAAGTTAAAAATTCCATTTGACACCAAAAGGTAATAACCCAAAGTTTTACAAAACCAAGTTTGATAAAAGCCAATTACAACAATCATAAACTTCCACAAGTTTATGCCCAACAAAATATAAACGTACAATTCTTAAAGACGTCATTGTTTGGTACAACTACCCCAAATGGTTACACATTTACATAATGGAAACCAACCTATACAACTTTCCCAAAAGAATGTATCCACCCTCGACGTCCTCGTTCTCGTGATCAGCGAGACTAATCCTTAGCACCTGGGGGGGGGGTTAAGGAAAAACAAAGATAAAAGAAAAAGGGTGAGATAAATCTCAATAAGTTACTAATGCAACTACATGACATGCTATGATGCAATAGGCAATAACAACAATAAATATCACATAGCATATAGCATTTATCATGTATCAGATAGCAGCGGAAATAAACACATAACAAAGGATATAGCCAAGGTTTTCCAAACCGGAACATCCAAATAAAGGATCGCTGCGCAGCTTCAATAATCAACCAATCATCATCTTCATAATAGCATGAAAGCCGAAGAGAAAACCCCGGTACCGGAACCAATAACCAAAGGAAGTGTCACAAAGGACGGGAGACATGCCACAAAGTCATGCTCCAATAAATAGCTAAAATGCACACAAAGGAGCTAGCTCTTCTCACATCCAAGGCCAATCTGGAGGAGGGTAATAATGGGGCAAAACAATGGTCAACATCACAATGGACTTGGCCGTGCCATCATAATGCTTCGCATCGCCCAAACACACACAAAATACCAGCTGGACTTTCATATAAAGGCTAAGTAATAAATACTAGCTTAATTAAACAACTTAAGGTTCCAAAGTAGGGAACCATCAAATTAAGTTACCACAAAGGTCAACCAATATAAAGCTCATCAAAGATGCCCAACATTACCAAAACGGTACTTAAATAAATTTCACTTCATAATTATTCACAAAGAATCAAATCCACACAATAAAGTGTTCCACGGTGTTATCTTAAGTTAATTAGAAGGATTAAACCCAAACTAGTTAAGTTTTAAGTCTTAAAACCAAGCAAAAGGGTCAAATTCCTGAAACAGGGGCGGGCGGGCGCCTGGTATGGGGCAGGCGGGCGCTTGTTTGTCCAGTAAGTTTGGTCTTCAGAAAGGGGTATGTAGGCGGGCGCCTGGTCTGACCCAGGCGGGCGCCTGGTCTACGGGCTGGGGAAATTCCCAGCTGGGTTCTTCCATTTTTCCTTACCATTTTCACAATCTCTTAATCCAACACCACCAATGAAATCCTCAAGGTACCCAAACCATAACTAACCAACAAAGGACCTTAACAACACCCTTTACCAACAAAACCAAGATTAAATCAAGACATTCATCCATTCACCATTTTTAGCCAAGAACTCAATAAATTCAAAATAAATTCAAAACTCAATCAAACTTCACAATTAACACATCAAACATCATATAAACATGACATGAACATATTAGCATCAAAATGGGGAAAAGTAACTTACTTGCAAATTCTCAAAGTTGACGGAATTCAAATCTTTTTGGCTCTCTACGATCCTATCGACGATCTAAACAATGTTCACGTTTTAAGAAATGAGAGAAGATGAGAGGAAGAAGGAGAAAATTAAGAGAGAATGGAGAAGAGAAAAACTTACCCAAACTTGGAGGAGAGAGAGAGAGAGATTGCTGGGAGGAGGGAGTAGGGTGAGGGAGATGGAGTGTAAGAGGGAGAGGGTAGGGTAGGGAGGGAGTAATTTGAAATGATACACCTAGCCCCCTTCCCTTACTAACTAGCTCAACTAAGATACTCCCACTAATTTATTAAGACCCAAATAAGATACTAGGCATAAATATTATAACACATAAATTGCACACATAATTATTTAAATAAATAATAACTTAAATAAATAAATAAGCAAATAATTAAATAATAATTATTTAATTACTAATAAAATAGAGCCTATATTTCGGGTCGTGACATTCACTCCCCCTTAAAGAAAATTCGACCCGAATTTTAACGAGACTCACCTTAAACAAAAAGCCACGGAAATTTCCTCTCGATCTCATCTCGGAGCTCCCACGTCGACTCCTCGATGTTATGATTCTTCCAAAGGACTCGAACCAACGCGATGCTCTTGCTCCTCAACTCTTGGACTTTAGAATCTAAGATCCGAACCGGTCGTTCCTCGTAAGTCATATCGGGCTCAATATCCTCCGGTATCCTCGGTAACACGTGAGACGGATCATGAACATACTTCCGAAGCATAGAAACATGAAAAACGTTGTGCAACCGGTCCAAAGATGGCGGTAACGCAAGACGATACGCAAGAAGTCCAACCTTTCCCAAAATCTCAAACGGACCAATAAACCTCGGAGCCAATTTGCCTTTCTTCCCAAATCTACGAATACCCACCTTCGGAGATACCTTCAAGAACACCAATTCACCGGTTTGAAAACTAAGGTCTCGCCTTCGGTTATCTGCGTAGCTCTTATGTCGACTCTGGGCTGTCTTCAATCTATCTCGGATAACTCTAACCTTCTCAACCGAATCCCGAAGCAAATCAATACCCAAACTTTCGCTTCACCGACCTCATCCCAACAAATAGGCGATCTACACTTCCTTCCATACAAGGCCTCAAACGGTGCCATCTCGATACTAGCCTGATAACTGTTGTTGTAAGAAATTCCACTAACGGTAGGTGCGAATCCCAAGAATCAGAAAAGTCTATCGCACAAGCTCGCAACATATCCTCCAAAATCTGAATAGTCCTCTCGGACTGACCATCGGTCTGAGGATGAAAAGCTGTACTGAATCGCAAATCTGTACCCAAAGCTTCCTGAAACGCCTTCCAGAATCTAGAAGTAAACCTCGGGTCTCGATCTGACACAATGCTAACCGGAACCCCATGCAATCTAACGATCTCATCAATATAAAGGGTCGCAAGCTTCTCCATCGAATATCTGATGTCAATAGGCAAGAAATGGGCGCTCTTGGTCAATCTATCCACTATTACCCAAACACTGTCGTACTTCCTACGGGTACGAGGCAGTCCCGTAACGAAATCCATAGTCACATGCTCCCATTTCCACTCGGGAATCTCTAATGGCTGAAGTAGTCCCGCGGGTCTCTGATGCTCGGCTTTGACCTGCTGACACGTTAAACACCTCGATACGTACTCGGCTATCTCCCTTTTCATATTAATCCACCAAAATTGTTGCTTCAAGTCCTGATACATCTTCGTACTACCCGGATGAATAGTATACCTCGATTATGGCCCTCATCAAGAACTCTCTGTTTAATTCCATCGACATCCGGAACACACAAACGACCACGGAAAGTCAAGACTCCACTCGAACTCAATGAAAAATCCTCGAAGTTCTTTTCCTTCAATTTGCCCATTACCTTCACTAACTCGGGATCTTCTTTCTGAGCTTCCTTTATCCTCTGAACTAGGGTCGGAGACACCCTAATATTCGCAAAAATAGCCCCATGTCTCGATTCACGAGGAGACCAATCTCGAACATCCTCAAGCATTTTCCATTCACGGACCATCATCGAAGCCACATAAGACTTTCTACTAATCGCATCGGCTACCACATTCGCCTTTCCTGGGTGATAAGAAATCGTGCAATCATAATCCTTCAACAATTCCATCCATCGACGCTGTCGGTTGTTCAACTCTTTCTGGGAGAAAAGGTACTTCAAACTCTTGTGATCGGTAAAAATCTCAAACTTCGCCCCATAAAGGTAGTGCTTCCACTTGTGCAACGCAAATACAATGGCCGCCAACTCCATATCATGAGTCGGGTAATTCTGTTCACTAGGGGTCAACTTCCTCGAAGCATACGCAATTACTTTCCCATTCTGCATCAACACACAACCCAAACCCTCTTTCGAAGCATCACTATAAATCACTAACCCATCGCTCCCATTAGGCAAGGTCAAGATCGGTGCGGTAGTCAACCTCTTCTTCAATTCTTCGAAACTCTTGTCGCAGTTCTCGGTCCACACAAACGGAACATTCTTCCGGGTCAACTGAGTCATCGGAGTAGCAATCCTCGAAAACCCTCAATAAATCTTCGGTAATAACCGGCTAAACCCAGAAAACTACGAATCTCGGTCACTGACTCGGGTCTCTTCCAATCCACTATCGCCTCTATCTTTGAAGGATCTACAGAAATCCCATCTTTCGAAATAACATGGCCCAGAAATGACACCTTCTCGAGCCAAAATTCGCATTTACTGAACTTCTCAAATAATTTCTCCCTCGCAAGAACGGATAAAACTGTCCTCAAATGTTGCTCGTGCTCTTCTCGAGATTTCGAATAAACAAGAATGTCGTCGATGAAAACCACCACGAACGAATCAAGATAAGGATGGAAGATTCGGTTCATCAAATCCATAAATACGGCCGGCGCGTTAGTCAACCCAAACGGCATAACCAAGAACTCATAATGACCATAGAAAGTGCGAAAAGCAGTCTTCGGAATATCCTCCGATCGAACCTTCAATTGATGGTACCCACTTCTCAAATCAAGCTTAGAGAAAACCACGGACCCTTGAAGCTGATCAAACAAATCATCAATGTGCGGTAGAGGATACTTGTTCTTCACCGTAACCTGATTCAGCTTTCTATAATCTATACACAACCTCAACGAACCATCTTTCTTCCGCACAAACAAAACCGGTGCTCCCCACGGGGAAACACTAGGGCGGATAAACCCTCGATCAAGCAACTCTTGCAATTGAACCTTTAATTCCTTCAACTCTGCGGGAGCTAACCTATAAGGCGCTTTCGAGATCGGAGCCGTACCCGGCAAAAGATCTATACAAAACTCAATCTCACGATCGGGAGGCATATCGTACTCGGTAGAGAAAACATCGGGAAATTCCCGAACTACCCGAACACTATCAAAACTAGGGGATTCTTTCCTAGTATCAAGAACACTAGCCAAATACCCCTCACAACCACTATGCAATAACTTTCTCGCTTTCATAAAAGAAATTAAGCGAACCTTTCTACTAAGAGGACAAGCCTCAAAAACAAACTTAGGCACATCGGGAATAGAAAAAGTAACAGTTTTCTTACGGCAATCAACAGACGCATGAAACTTGCTCAACCAATCCATACCCAGAATGACATCAAAGTCTTGGATAGGAAGAACTACCAAATCCGCACAAAGGACTCGACCACAAATAACCACGTCACAAGCACGAAAGACTCGATCAGAAATCAAGCATTCTCCTATAGGGGTCGACACCTCTAGCACGTACGGTAAGGACTCGAATGCAACATTTAACATGGAAGCAAATTGCACAGAAATGTATGAATGAGATGATCCTGGATCTACTAACGCTCGTGCGCTCACATTAGACACGGAAATAATACCTCCAATAACGGATGGATCATCGGTAGCTTGTTGTTGATTCATGGCAAATACTCTTCCTTGGACTTTGGGCTTCCCGGTAGCATCCCTTTTCTGACCTTGATTATTACCAACTCCGGACCCGGATGCTTGACCTCTACCTCTCGGGCAATCTTTTACAAAGTGACCCATTTGACCACAATTGGTACACCTTCCTTGCTTCTTCCAATAACGGTCTTCAGAATGACCTTCCTTTTGACAATATGAACAAAGCCTCCTAATTTGACTCCCTTGGTTCCCAGAAGTGGTACCCGGGTTCCTTGGGGTCGGTTGCCCTCGGAACTGAGATTGTCCCCCAAAGTTACCTCGATTATCGGAACGGTGTTGTTGCTTGCCTTGAGCTCCTTGCTTAATCGGATTAGCTACCTCAGTCTTCCTTTTATGCTCCCCAATATCTTGCTCTATTAAGTAGGCTCGGTCCACCGCATCTTGGAAAGTCACGATCCGTTGAGCAATTAGTTGAGTACGGATGGAGGTCTTCAATCCCCGAATAAATCTCATAGCCTTTTGTTCCTCGGTCCTCACCAAATAGTCGCAATACCGGGCTAACTCTATGAACTTCGCCGAGTATTGTGATATAGACAACACACCTTGCTCCAAGTTGAGTAGCTCGATCTCCTTTCGGTTTTGATCAACAACCGGAATGAAATGCTCTTTGAATTTGCGCACAAATAACTCCCATGCATACACCGTGCGAGTATCATCCCAAGTAGCTTTAATACCTTTCCACCAATGCTCGGCGGCTCCCACAAGCTTGTAAGCCGCAAACCGGACCTTGTCCTCATCCGAACACCCAAACACATCGTAAATCTTCTCCATAGACTCAATCCACAACTCAGCCTTCCGAACATCGGGTTCCCCATTGAATTCAACCGGTTTCAACTTCAGAAATTGCTCCAATCCATAGCGGGGTGGTGCTTGTTCTACCCTCGGACCTTGATCATGTATGGCCTTCATGGCCGCCTCAAACATTCCTTGAAACATGGCACGGGCTTCTTCCCTTGTATCATTCTGGTTTGCATTACCGGAACTACTTTCACCACTCCTTCTACGAACCATCGTAACAAGTACCTGCATAAAACATCAACCGTTAATCACTCCGCACACTACTACCCACCTAGGTCATACTAATCCACCTAGACTTATACATAGAACTAATGCCATAGCTCTGATACCAACTGTCGCGACCCCGGACCCCGCGGGCCCCGGGACCGCGATCTGGACGTCGACTCTAAAACCGAAACTCAGAAATACTGAAGTTAAAAATTCCATTTGACACCAAAAGGTAATAACCCAAAGTTTTACAAAACCAAGTTTGATAAAAGCCAATTACAACAATCATAAACTTCCACAAGTTTATGCCCAACAAAATATAAACGTACAATTCTTAAAGACGTCATTGTTTGGTACAACTACCCCAAAATGGTTACACATTTACATAATGGAAACCAACCTATACAACTTTCCCCAAAAGAATGTATCCACCCTCGACGTCCTCGTTCTCGTGATCAGCGAGACTAATCCTTAGCACCTGGGGGGGGTTAAGGAAAAACAAAGATAAAAGAGAAAAGGGGTGAGATAAATCTCAATAAGTTACTAATGCAACTACATGACATGCTATGATGCAATAGGCAATAACAACAATAAATATCACATAGCATATAGCATTTATCATGTATCAGATAGCAGCGGAAATAAACACATAACAAAGGATATAGCCAAGGTTTTCCAAACCGGAACATCCAAATAAAGGATCGCTGCGCAGCTTCAATAATCAACCAATCATCATCTTCATAATAGCATGAAAGCCGAAGAGAAAACCCCGGTACCGGAACCAATAACCAAAGGAAGTGTCACAAAGGACGGGAGACATGCCACAAAGTCATGCTCCAATAAATAGCTAAAATGCACACAAAGGAGCTAGCTCTTCTCACATCCAAGGCCAATCTGGAGGAGGGTAATAATGGGGCAAAACAATGGTCAACATCACAATGGACTTGGCCGTGCCATCATAATGCTTCGCATCGCCCAAACACACACAAAATACCAGCTGGACTTTCATATAAAGGCTAAGTAATAAATACTAGCTTAATTAAACAACTTAAGGTTCCAAAGTAGGGAACCAATCAAATTAAGTTACCACAAAGGTCAACCAATATAAACAGCTCATCAAAGATGCCCAACATTACCAAAACGGTACTTAAATAAATTTCACTTCATAATTATTCACAAAGAATCAAATCCACACAATAAAGTGTTCCACGGTGTTATCTTAAGTTAATTAGAAGGATTAAACCCAAACTAGTTAAGTTTTAAGTCTTAAACCAAGCAAAAGGGTCAAATTCCTGAAACAGGGGCGGGCGGGCGCCTGGTATGGGGCAGGCGGGCGCTTGTTTGTCCAGTAAGTTTGGTCTTCAGAAAGGGGTATGTAGGCGGGCGCCTGGTCTGACCCAGGCGGGCGCCTGGTCTACGGGCTGGGGGAAATTCCCAGCTGGGTTCTTCCATTTTTCCTTACCATTTTCACAATCTCTTAATCCAACACCACCAATGAAATCCTCAAGGTACCCAAACCATAACTAACCAACAAAGGGACCTTAACAACACCCTTTACCAACAAAACCCAAGATTAAATCAAGACATTCATCCATTCACCATTTTTAGCCAAGAACTCAATAAATTCAAAATAAATTCAAAACTCAATCAAACTTCACAATTAACACATCAAACATCATATAAACATGACATGAACATATTAGCATCAAAATGGGGGAAAAGTAACTTACTTGCAAATTCTCAAAGTTGACGGAATTCAAATCTTTTTGGCTCTCTACGATCCTATCGACGATCTAAACAATGTTCACGTTTTAAGAAATGAGAGAAGATGAGAGGAAGAAGGAGAAAATTAAGAGAGAATGGAGAAGAGAAAAACTTACCCAAACTTGGAGGAGAGAGAGAGAGAGATTGCTGGGAGGAGGGAGTAGGGTGAGGGAGATGGAGTGTAAGAGGGAGAGGGTAGGGGTAGGGAGGGAGTAATTTGAAATGATACACCTAGCCCCCTTCCCTTACTAACTAGCTCAACTAAGATACTCCCACTAATTTATTAAGACCCAAATAAGATACTAGGCATAAATATTATAACACATAAATTGCACACATAATTATTTAAATAAATAATAACTTAAATAAATAAATAAGCAAATAATTAAATAATAATTATTTAATTACTAATAAAATAGAGCCTATATTTCGGGTCGTGACACTTTACTCATTGAATTAGAATGTTTTTCCTTGGGAATTTCAAAAGTTTGCTGATGTGTAAATTCACTATCTCTTTCAGCACAAACATCATACTTAAGGTTGTCACTAGTTGATGACAATCCCAAGCCACTTTTATCACCACTGACTTTTTGGGACTCAAATATATTGTCCATAGTGACACGAGAATTGGACCACTCATTTGTAATCTTTTTGAGATCAGTAATTTGAGCGATCAATTCATCGTTTTGAACTTTAAGAAGTGAGTTCTGTTCTGTTAGAAAAGTGTTTTTAACAGTAAGAGGAGTCATGCTCTTTATCTGCTCCTTAAGGAGGGTGAGTTCAGATTTTAGAACAGTTTTCTCGGTCTTAAGCTGGAAAATTTCATCACATGATAGTACTAAAGCTTCCTTTATATTATCAAATCTACTGATTACCTTTTCAGCCATTTTGAATAACTTTTCTTGTTCAGCAACAATTTCATCATCGTTGATTTTAAGAATTGGTGCAGCTGGTTCAACTTGTGGTCTGATGTAAGTTCCCTTTCTTAGCTTGTTCCTTGCACTTAGATCACATTGGACAAACAATAATCCACCATCGCTTTGAGCCGGAGTAAGACATCCTTGTTCAATTAGCTCACTGATGGTTGGTTTTTTCTTCTTTTTCACCTCAGAGTGACTATCAGATTTCTTGATTGGTTTGTTCAAGTTTTTCATATCAGGAACATCCTTTGAAAAGTCATCGGAGTCATAGTTATTAATTTCAACATCATCTTCATCTTTTGCAACAAAACAAACGAGTCCATCATCGGAGTCTTCATCGCTCTCATCGGAGTCTGTTTCAATCCACGTGTTGTGCTCATTTGCTGGTGCTTCTTCTTCAGCAACCATTCCCTTATGACGAGTGAACTTGGGAGTGAATTTAGGAGTATGGCTGCTCTTCTTTTGCATATACTCGAACTTGGGAATTGGGCAGATCGATGCAAAGTGTCCGGGTTTCCTGCAATTAAAACAAACAAGGTCTTCTTTTCTTTTAGAATCATTGCTCCTTATGAAATTTGTAGGAACTTTGATGGTAGATCCTTGATATTTGCTAGCTGAGCCGGGCTTGGTGAATTTTCTGAACTTCTGGAATCTCTTCACAAATAAATCGAAGTCTTCATCGTCCATGTCTAATAGCTCAGAAGTAGAAATTTGGGGATCAGAAATTTTCTCTTTCTGAATAGGCGCAGGCGCATGAGGTTGGGCTTCCTATGCGCCACCATTGCAACAGATTTTGATTTTCCTTCAGTTTCACTAATTCGCTGAAGTTTGAGCTCATAAACTTTAAGATTAGCATAAAGGTTCCTTAGAGTCCAATCATCCAAAGTTCTAGCATCTTCAAGAGCGCTAGATTTATGTAGGTATCTTGATCCAAAAGCTTGGAAAAAATTGACATTCAAATCTTTGTTTGAAAACTTCATGCCAAGTGAAATACATAGGTTGATAATTTCACAAAAGCGTTCATAAGTTTGTCTTAAGGTTTCTCCGGGGAGTTGAGAGAAATTGTTGAATCTCTTTTGTACTTCGTATCTCTTGTTCTCCTTGCAAACGGTATCTCCTTCTATATGCTCTTCAATGGCATCCCATAGCTCATTAGCAGTAGCACAATGCATGACTTGTTGTTTTATAGCCGTGCTTAGGGTGCTTAGAAGAATGTTTCTAGCTTTCCCATCATTTGCAACTCTTCTTGTTTCTTCTTCAGTCCATTCTTCTTTCGGTTTCAGAACTATAGGTTGAGCAGCGTTGGTGCGTGGATTTGGATTCTCTTTAACCGGAATGTAAGGTCCATAAACTACGGTGTCATAGAGCCTTTCGTCGATTGAGTTGAGATGGGTCAATATGCTGAATTTCCACACGTTAAAATGATCTTCATCAAAGACGGAACGTGAATGTAGTTTGCAGTTGCCATAGGTTTTGAGTTTTCCATTTAGAATCGGCACCCAAGCTGTTAAGCTTGAAAAACAAAAGTGTTTTATAAAGGTGTTTGCTCTGATACCACTTGTTGGTCCCAGAAGGGCAATAAGGGTATGAAAAATGCTAGAGGGGGGGTGAATAGCGTTTTTAAATTCTTTTCAAACCCTTTTGCAAAACAATGGCAAATGTGCACGACTCTTAATTTGGCTATGTATAGCGCGCAGCAAGAGTGTGAAATGCACAGCGGAAGTTTAAAGCAATCACTTATGCGCAGGGAGTATGCGCAGGGAGTATGCGCAGAAGTGTAAATACGCACACACTAAGATTTAGGATAAAGAGTGAAGCAAAATGAGACTAAGGCAAAACGCACACAAACACAATTCTTTCAAAGCAATACAATCTATAAAGATCAAACAAAGAAATATATTAGTAAAGCTCAAATGTAGAATGCAAAGCAGAATATATAAAGACAAGCTATTTGGAAAGGTTCGATCGGGAAAATATCTACGTCCTCTACCAAGATGGTTAGTCTTGAATTTCTAAAGGAGATCTTATTATGAGAGAGTTACAAGTTACAACGATTTAGAACAAACTAACTCAAAGATCTATAATCTATGAAAATGAGGATGAGCATGCTATTTATAGCTAAGCTCCAAAAACTAGCCTTTGGGGAGCAGGACAAGGATGATGCGCTGTCACAATGTGATTGGCGCGCAGTTGTCCTTTATAGCCGTTGGAGACAGCAAGTTGACAGCTTTCAGATATCTTATAGAAGGGTGACAGCTGTCTTCAATTTGAATTTTCAAACTGAGGCGCGTCTCTCCATCCACGTGTATGCTGAGTAAGCATGTTGTCGATTGTCCACATCAGCACTTTGACTCATACCAAAAAGCGTAGCTTTACCTAACGCTTTCCAAGCTATATAAAAGTGAGGTTAGGAAATAAGAGATTTGACTAAGGTATATCTGCGCTGCGCATGAAAATCATGTGCATAGGTATGCGCAGATGGTGCTGCGCATGAAGGTCATGCGCATCACACTTAGACATATGCTCATGAGACCTCAAATCCAAAGCTTCAGCCCTAAACATTAAGCCTAGTCTATAGAGAGGAATTAGCTAAAATTGAGTTTACAAAACTTCTTACATAGGGTCCTAAAGTCCTTAAAAATAAACTTAGGTGATGGTATCAATCAATTCTAACATATATAGGAGGGTTAAATAATAAGCATACCCAACAACTATCCGATCCATGCCCTGGAACTTAATGTGATTGTTTTTGCGTTACATAAGTGGAAACATTATCTTATGGAACAAAGTTTGAGATTTTTATAAATCATAAGAGTTGAGATATATTTTCTCCCAGAAAGAGTTGCACAACCGACAGCTTAGGTGGATGGAGCTTTTGAAGGCTTATGATTATACATTTTCTTATAATCTGGGCAAGGCAAATATGGTGGTTGATGCTATTAGTCGAAAGTTATACGTAGTTTCGAGGATGGCCTGAGAATGGAAGATGTTAGAGGATGCACGAGATTTATGTTCACATGAATCGAGACATGGAGTTATGTTTGCGAATAATAGACTATTGTCAACTTTAATTCAACAGATAAAGGATGCCCAGAAGAATGACCCGCAGTTGAGAAAGATAATGGATAAAATTGAGGATAAAAAGTTTGAAGATTTTTTCCTTTAGTCTTGAAAAAGTATTAACTTTTAGAGGACGGCTATGTGTACCAGATATTGATGGAATTCAACGTCAAGTTCTTGATGAGGATCACGAGTTCAAGTATAGTATTCATCCCGGGAGTACCAAGATGTATCAGAATTTGAAACAATATTTTTAGTGGAATAATATGAAATGGGAAATAGTGGATTACGTATCAAGTGTTTGACTTATCAACAGGTTAAAGCTGAACATCAAAGACTCGCAGGTTTACTTCAACTTCTAGAAATACTTGAGTGGAAATGGGAACATGTTACGATGGATTTTGTAACAGGATTGCCTCGTACTTGAAGAAAGCATGATGCAGTTTGGGTAATCGTGGATAGATTGACAAAACCCGCTCACTTTCTACCTATTGAAATTGGCTATTCAATGGAAAAGTCATAATGGGTCTTTTGAAATTATAGAAAGAGTTGGAAATCTTGCGTACTATTTTGCGTTGCCATCTTCTTTGGGTAAATTCATAACGTGTTTTATATCTTCGTGCTTTGAAAAAAAAATTGTATGATCCATCTTATATGTTATTAGAGATACCAGAGGATCTAGAACCGATATGTCTTATATAGAGCAACCAGTTCGAGTGATTGATACCAAAGTTTAAGAGTTAAGAAACAAGAGTATTCCGGTTGTTAGAATGGTATGAAGGAATCACAATGTTGAAGAGTCTACTTGGGAGCTTCGGGAGGAAATGGAAAGGAAATATCCCTGGTTATTTGATTCGTTTGGTAAGTTACCCTAAAATTCAGGACGATTTTTTTTTAAGGGGGAGTGATTGTAACGACCCCAAAACCCGTCCCAATTTATTTTATATTTTTGGGGATTTTAATTTGAACTTATGTGTGTATTTTATGTGTTGCATCATATTTTATGACTTGCACATATAGTTTGATTAATTGTGTTACTTACTTAGTTAGTAGTAATAATGGTTAAGGGAGTTAATTGAATTAGTTGAAACCTTAGGGTCCTTATTAGAAATATAAGTTCAGGGGTTTAAGTGTTGAAAATGAAAGTTAAGTGACCAAAGTATAAAAATGGGCAAAAAATCTTTATAAGTTATCCTTATCTCCCTCTTTCTGCGTTTTATACTACACACACACACACACTAAAATGTTCTACTCTCTCTGTATCCACGGAAGAAGGTAAGAACTTCATCTTAATTAATTTCTTTCTTTTTAATTATTACTCCATTTTAAAATCTAATTATACTAAAATGTTCAGGGCGTTGAGTAGGCCATTTCTACCCGATAAAAATATATTTCATTTATACTTTCCCCAGAATAGGTAAGTTACTAAATCCCCTTTAAATGTTAAAATGGTCATATATGTTATACTTGATACTTGTAATTGTTAATTTTGTGATTTGGGTGATTTTTGTGATACTTGTAATTTTGGGACAAAGGGAGTATTAATATACTGTGAATAAAAACAATGGTTTAGGCTTGAAAGTCGTGTCTTTGGCATGTATTTCACTCCTGGGTATTGTTAGTATTGTTAAAATGCTAGTGAAAGTATACTCCTACGTTTGGGACGGTGGAATAGAGGGAGTATAATTTGTTCAAATTTTGGCCTGCGAGGTGTGTTGGGCGGCCGCCCAAATCGGGCGTGCGGCCGCACACTTATCTGGAAGATTTTGGTCATGGGACAGAGCATTTTGGGCGGCCGCACAGGCTGGTGTGGGTGACCGCCCAGGGCTGCTGGAAAGTTTGAGTTGTTTTAATCCAAGTGATTTATAGTTCAATCTTGGTCTAGGTCTTAGGTGATATCCTAAAGTACCTAGTGGGTTGTTGTGGAATACCCTAGTGTTTGAAATTGGTTCCTTTGTGAACATAAGTGTTGTGGAATTTGACTGAATGTTAATTGGATATTGTTGAACATCTTTTGATGTGGTTTGGATTGGTTCATCTTTGTGATGTGTTTGGCTTGGTTCCCTACTTTGGAATCATTTCCCCGGTTGTTGTTGTTTAGCAAGTATTCGTTACTGTGCTCCTTGTGAAAAGTCCAGCTGGTCTTATGTTGTTGAGTCAGGCAGTGGAAGAATTATAGTGGCACACAAGTTAAGCTCACTATAAGGTTTTTCATTGGTACCTTGAGTCAGGCAGTGGGAGAGTTATAGTGGCACATAAGCCAAGTTCACTATAAGGTTTTCCACTGTTGCCTTTTCTGTTTCCCCAGTCCAGATTGGCCTTGGATGGGATGAACTAGCTCCCTCGTGTGAGCATTTGGGTTATGACTTTGTGTCATATTGCCCCCATTGTTACTTTGGTTCTTATGGTTATGGTTTTGGTTTTCGAGATCCCGGCTTCAACTATTTATGTTGCTCAGATGGTTTTCTCAGATGGTTTTCTAAGATGGTATTCTCAGACAGTTATGTTTATTGGGTAAACCTTGGCTTGGTATCCACCTGAGTGTGGCATTTGTGGTATTTGTGGTATATGAGTTGGTTTTACCTCTCATACTATGTGCTATGTGATGCTTATGATATTGTTCTTTAAGCTTATCATTTTAGCATGAAACGTAGTTGCATTTTAGTAGCTTACTGAGATTCATTCTCACCTCTTATTTGTTTACTGTTTTAGATAAAGGCGAGTCCAGGGGATAGGTCACTTCACAAGGGAGGACGTCGGGTTGATAATCCATTTTGGAAAGTAAGTATGGTTTAAAGGTTACATTATATAAATGTATAACCTTTGGGGTAGGGTAACCGAGACTGTATCCGTGTATCACCTATTTTGTTAAAGTGTGGTAATTGTACATTTGTATAAGAGTTTGTAAGCCTTCGGGATAAGTACTTTCGTTTGTGAAAGTTGTTTGTAAAGTTTGTTTGAAAGTTAAATGGAAGTCTTTGAACTTCGAGTGTGGATTTTGTTAAACTTTATGAAAGTATAATTTGAAAAATTTTCTAAAAGTGTTTTATGACATCTTCCAATTGTGTCCCGAGCGTGGGGCCAAGTAGGACCACGGGTCTGGGGCGCGACACTACCCCTAACCGGGTGGTTATAAAGGCTACGATTGGCATAATCGGATTCACGTAGGGAAGAATGATAAGTCAAGATGGGATTTGTCCCTCTCTCAAGAGAGATATCTGCTTGGCCACTCGATGAGTGAGATTGATGACAGTGTATGACCATACCAAAATGAATTGAAGTGTTCAATGTCATTTGATCATATCAATCTACTCGGGATCGAGTAAGCATTGGAAAACATAAGTGGACATGGACTATGACTTATGTCCAATATGATATCGCGTGACAAAAGGATTGTGATATGTTCTATGAGGATAACGAACGTCGTTTAAGTTATATTAATTGGGTAGTCATGATGGCTTGCTAGAGTCCACTCATGACTTATGAGTTTGACCTTGGTTGGACTCATTACCAACTTAATATAATCCTATGGGGTCATACACAAAAGGACGAATCAAGAAAAGGCAAAAGGTAAATTTCTGGCGGGCACGGCCGCGCCGGTTATAGAGCACGACCGTGCTGATTTGCACGGCCACGCGAGTTAACTGACTCGACTGTGCCAATAATGAACTGCGGCAAGTCAAGCTCGGCACAATTGGCACGACCGTGCCTAATTGTGAGCACGACCGTGCCAAAGCTCCTGGGGCCAGAATTGGACAGTTTAATTGGTGACGGGATTTAGGTCTTCTAGGTCATTAAGGGTTAATGACTAGGGATTATAAATACATCTTTTCATTAGCCATTAAATCAAGGGTAACCTAGTATGTTTGAGAAACATAATTCTTGATCCAAGATTGAGAATCAAAGATCAAGAACACCAAAATTCATATAGCCTTTGAATATTAGAAAAAGAGTTTTCTAATGGGTCTAGCAATCCAGATCTATAATTGTTCTAGATATTCGTCCGCGTGTGGATACACATAGAGGATGTTTGCTTTAACATCTCAAGTTCGTGTTCCTGCGATCCTGATCCGAAGAACGCGAAGAACGAGGAGATTAAATCTTAAAGCTTGAAGACTTGAAGATTTGGAGATCCAAAAAATTTAAATGCACAACAACGGTTAGTATTATAAATTCATCTTGCTATTAATTTTATCATCATGAATGGATTTTGGGGCTTAGGGTTTTGTTGATTTTATATTGCTTTATTCCACTGCGCATGTTGCCTCAATACCCAACAGTCTTCACGAATTCGGCCACTTTCTTGGCGTTGAGAACTCAGTAAGCTTGTGCTTTAATCCATTTTGTGAAATAATCCATGGCCACTAGAATGAATGACTTTCCGTTGCTTCCCGTGGGATGGACTTTGCCGATGATATCTATGCCCCCAACAAGAGAACGGCCATGGTGTGGTCATGTTGTACAGTTGCGAAGGTGGAACATGTTGCAAATTGGCATGGAACTGGCATTTGGCGCACCTCTTGACCTTCTTGATTCAGTCTCTTTCCATGGTGGTCCAATAATAGCCAATACAGAGTATCTTCTTGGCTAACATGATCCCATTTATATGGGGTCCACACTCGCCTTCGTGGACTTCATGCATTATCTCTTGAGCTTCGGTCTCATTAGAAAACAAGAGGTTGATCCCTTCATAGTTTCTCTTCTAAACTTGGTTCCCAATCAACACATATCTCGATGCTAGCTTTTCCAATGCTACTTGAGATTTCTTATTGCTGTCCTCGGGGAAGGTGCCGTCCTTGAGGAAATTCATGATGTCTGTGTACCAAGGAGGGTTTGCTGGGACTTCATTGATTTCAATGCTCATGCAATATGCCGGGCTAGTCCTTCTCGAAATTTTGAAGGGTTTTACCATTTTTCCTTTGGGCATTTCGACCAGTGAGGCTATGGTGGCCAATGAGCAAAGCGGTTCTTGTCCCTCGGTAAATAAGTGAACGTGACATCTTAGAATTGTTCAACTAACTCCTCGAGGTGCTGACCATACTGTTGGAGAGTCGGGTCTTGGATTTTCCATTTTCAAGACGTCTGATTGATAAGGAGCAGAGAATCACCGAATACTTCCAGATCTGTGACATTTCTTTCTAGGGCTGCTTCTAGGCCCGCTATACATGCTTCATATTCAGCAACATTATTGGTGGCTTCGAATTCAAGACGGATTGCAATCGGAGTGTAGATGTCCTTTGGAATGACAAGCAACATCCCTATCCCATAACAGTGCTTATTGGCCGCCCCCAGTGTTCTAAAAATCGCTAGGCGGCAGAGCTTGGCCTAGCGCCTAGAGGCCTAGGCGGGGCCGAGAAATTTAGTTATTTTTTTAATTTTTATTATAAATCCAAAAAATAATACTATTTATTTTTATTATTTGTCAAAAATTAATAATTTATTGTAGTTAAAAAAATCTAAATCTAAACTAAGAGTATTCCAAAAAGTTTCAAAAGTAAATGGTACACATTACTACACCAACCCAAAGCAATTTACTCAACCCATTTTATTTATTCAGCCCAATACAATTTTCTTCCACTAAAATAAAGACCAGCCCATTTTAATTTAAGAAACCCTAACCCTAACATAACAAGCTAAAACGTTATCCCTCTTTTCTCATCTCACCGTTCTCTTCTCCTTTCTCTCCACAACGCCTCCTTCCATAGTTCCATATCCCAAACCCCAAAAAAATCTTTCTTTCTGTAACAGCACCACGACTCCACCACCCCCTTCTCGTGCTACGACTGCCGAACATTGACCACTTCAACCGCCGTCCCCACTTCGCTTTCTCCTCCAGCCAAACTCCGGTCAATTCCGGCCAACTCCCCCATCAAAAAATGAAGCTTTTCCTCCATTCTCTTGGCACGCCCAGCAGCCTAAGTGCCGCCTAGGTTCGCCTAGGTCCTCCTAGTCGGCCGATTTGCTGAAGGACGCCTACCATGGCCGATTTGGGCAAAATCGCAGCAGAGATCCTCCGCCTAGCGACTAGGCACCGCCTAGCGACTAGGCACCGCCTAGTCGGCTGCCTACACCGCTTTTTAGAACACTGGACGCTCCATCGAAAAAAAATTGCCACTTATTTTCTTCGGTTGTAGTGCTAATCAAGTCCTCGTCAAGAAATTGTAAGTCTTCCCCCTTCACTTCGTCACACGAAAATTCAGTAAGCTGATCACTGAATACTTCCCCCTGATGGATTTAAGTGTGACATAAGTGATATCATAGCCGGCGAGCATGAAGTACCACTTGGCTATCCTTGTTGGCATGAAAGGCTTCTCGAAGATATAGCGAAGCGGGTCTATTTTTTGCTACTAACTTGATCTGAAAGGCTTCCATATAGTGTTTGAGCTTTTGAGTGACCCAAACCAATGTTGCACATGACTTCTCCAAGGTGGAGTAGTTCTTTTTGCCTCCTTGAAATCGGCGACTGACGAAGTAAATGGCATTCTCTTTTATGGAGTCTCGTTGCTCTTGTGCTATCATAGCCCCTAGGGCTTCATCATTACCATAAGGTAGAGAAAGAGAGGTTTCTCTTTGTGCGGTGGAACCAGAACTGGAGGGCACATCAAGTAATGTTTTACTTGGTCGAAGGCTTCTTGGCATGCGTCGGTCCATTCTAGAGCCACATTCTTCTTGAGTAACTTGAAGATTGGCTTGCACATGGAAGTGAGTTGGTTCACAAACCGACTTACGTATTGAAGTCTGCCCATGAAACCTTTGATTTCCTTCTGCGTCTTTGGAGGAGGCATGTCAATGATTGCCTTGATTTTCGAGGGATCGGCTTCAATTCCCCTCTCGTTGACCATGTAGCTAAGAACTTTGCCTCGGATAACCCCAAAAGTGCACTTTGCGGGATTGAGTCTCATCTTGTGTTGTCGAAGCCTTTCGAAGAACTTGCGGAGAACGATCAAGTGTTGACCGTCGGTTCCTTTTGAGTGGATTATCATGCCGTCCACATAGACTTCAATTTCTTTATGGATCATGTCATGTAACAAATCTGTCACTGTACTTTGATAAGTAGCCCCAACGTTCCTCAACCTAAATGGCATGACTGTATAGCAGAAAGTGCCCCACGGTGTTGTGAAAGCAGTCTTGTGTTGATCTTCTTCGGCCATGAGAATCTGATTGTATCCTGCGAAGCCATCCACAAACAAGCAGACCTCGTAGGCGGCAGTGGAATCGACTAGCATATCGATGTTGGGTAGTGGGAAATCATCCTTTGGAGAGGCCTTGTTCAAATCCCAGAAATCCACGCAAACACGGACCTTGTCGTTAGCCTTTCTGGCTGTCACAACATTTGCTAGCCAAGTCGGATACTCAATGACTTTGATGAAACCCACACTGAGAAGCTTCTCTATCTCTTCTTTGACTTGCAAAGACCATTCGGGCTTGATCTTTCTGAGTTTCTGTTTGACTGGCTTGGCATCTTCCTTGATCAGTATTCTATGGTCGGTGACCTTTCTGTCTAAACCCGACATGTCTTTGTATGACCATGCAAACACATCCACGAACTCTCTGAGCAGTACAGTCAATCTGTCTTTCTCTTCCCCTTTGAAGAAGCTTCCTATCTTGGTTTCCTTCGGCTCTTCATCGGTACCCAGATTAACAACATGCAATTCTTCATCAGCCCCTGGATCATTTTCACCACGACTACGGACTTGTTGAGCTAGTTCATTTAAGTATGTTTCATTTTTGTGGTCTATTTCATCATAGTTTAAATCGTTATTAACTAGTTCATTAAATTCATTATTAGTTAATTCATTATTTATGATGTTTGCAATCTCGGGGTACTCAGAAAGATCAAATTTTTCATTAGCAAAGAAAGGGAACACACGCTCGGCTATTGCCTCCATATCCTCTTGGGTGAGGGTGTGGGAAACACTCTCGGACTCGAAAGTGAATGTCAATAAGTCTTCCTTTGTAGCCTTGCGGGGAATGCAACCCATTTTCTCGATCAAGAATTCCTCAGATACCATGGGCCCTTTCATTGAATACCATTTGTTGATCGGCTCGGATCTCGGCTTGACCTCGCTGACAGGTTCACTTCCCATGTCGGTGTCGTCGGAGACGACATTAACTTGGCATTCGTCCATGATGGCAAGCTCCTCGAACATGGAGGCTAGATCAATTAATTCTTCCACCACAGTAATCTATGTCTCAGTCTCGATAGTCACTTTCTTCCCCCACCATTCTCGGGGTGACATCGGAGTTGGTTCATCTTCGTGCTTCTGAATTTTACAATCGTCAGAGACTTTGAGGCCGTGCTTTCTGATGCCCTTTCTGTTGATCCACAGTTTAGGAAAGATCATGTACGGGACATCCTCCCCCTGGCGGACAAAGTATCCATTTAATGTCTTGCGATAAGGCCTTAAATTGGGGATTTCATAGTGACGGTCTTCCCTGCGAGCTCGGGCCTTTTCATTCTTGACAGCTTTCTCGTATCTCATATCATCTTCAGAAGGTTCATACCCCAACCCAAACTTGTTTGTGACAAAAGAGAGATTGCCGAGGGTCCATGGTCCATTTCCCCCTTCTTTGTAGATGGCGTTGATTGAGACGCCGGAGAGGGTGGATTCTTCTAACCCATGTTGGACTTGGTGGACGGGTTGTCCCCCATTCTTGTGGATAGTGACATTTTTCAGCCATTACGGTCACTATTTTGTCTCCATTTCGGATCTTGACACATTGATGGAGAGTAGAAGGGACGGCATTAGAACTATGTATCCACGGTCGGCCTAAGAGTAGATTGAATGAAGAGGGGACATCGAGTACTTGAAATAGGATGGACATAACCATGCTCCCAAATTCAATGTCAACTTCTATCATGCCCATGACTGTGCGGGCAGTACTGTCGTAACCTCGATTACTTGACTAGAGGACTGTAAATCTAAATTTTTAAGCCCCAATATGCCCATGATTCGGCTAGGAATTAAGTTGATTGCGGAACCACCGTCAATCAAAACTCTTGAAATAGTTCTCCCTCTTGCCCTTACTTTGAGATAGATGGCCTCATTGTGATCGGACCCCAATGGTGGAAGGTCCATGTCGGCAAATGTGATGACATTGACAAAGTGTATGTGGCCTATCATAGCAGTAAGGTCTTCAGGAGTTGTGTCAGGAGAGACTGACGTGTCGTCGAGGCTGCTGATGACGAGGTCTCGGTGCTTCTTTGAAGATGCAATGAGGTCCCAAATGTATATGTTTGCTTGAGTCTTCTTGAGTTGAACTAATAAAGGATCTTCGGGTATGTCGTGAGTTTGCGATCTTGGAGAAGAGGTGCTTACCGCGGAAGTGATGGGATTGCTTGCTATGACCCTACCGGATCGAGTTAGCATGTTGACGCTCCCGTTTTGCTTCTTTTTCCTATTATCTAAGACTTACCTTATTATCTCATCATAAGTCACAACGTAGCAAGAATTATCAATTTCATTCATATCATTGGATCCCTCATTCACAATGGGAATTGAATGAGTGGTTTCCTCACTCTAGCCTAGCTCTAGTACATGAACCTCGCCCTCACTAGGAACTATGAACTCTTTTTTGTCGATGAGGTCTTGAACAATATTGCGGAGGCTGAAGCATTCTTCGGTAACATGGCCACTATGTTGATGATAGTCACACCACTTGTGATGAGCATGTTTGGCGGTAATCATCTTGGGCTTGTACCCTTGTAGAGGGGTAATTTTCCCTTTGGCCTTGAGGGCCTCAAAAGCTTCGGCTAGAGTCATGCCTTGGAGAGGAGTGTAGACACGGTCACTTTGGAACTTCTTGCCTTGGGGCGGTGGGACTTTCTTGTAGTTACCCTTGTCGGTAGTAACGGCATTGACAGAGGCCTCTTTTGTTGAGTTAGAGGCGGCCTTGTAGCGGAAGCTAGGAGTGGTTTTCTTGATCTCCTTGAGCAAGTCGTTCATTCGGACCCCCGCCTCCTACATTTGGGAAAAATCTGAGTAGCAAGCCCCACTTAAGTGGGTGCGGAGATCAATCTTTAGACACTTGAGGAAGATGTCCATTTTGTCCTTGGTATTGGGCCTTTCCACTATTTCAGCGAGCTTATCATTACACCTCCTTGTAAAGTCAATAAAGGACTCATTGTCCCTTTGGGTGGTGTTCTCAAGCTCTTTCTTTGTCGGGAGGTGAGTGGTGTTTCCTTTATATTGACTTTTGAAGGCAAGCATGGCGGCATCCCAATCAAGACGGATGGTGAGGGGGAGAGTTGCATACCAATCTTTTGCGGCCCCCTCGAGAGTAGGAGGTAAACATTGTGCCATCACCTTTGGAGAGACCTTTTTCAGAACCATAGCCCATATGTAAGTCTCGATGTGGGCCATCAGGCAAGAGTTTTCCTTGAACTTGCTAATGTCGGGCATTTTTAACTTGTCGGGGAGAGCGGCCATCGTGCTCATGAGAATTGATGATTGGTAAAGGCTTGTGTCGGAGCCTTTTCCCAAGTTGAGACCGTTGAAGCGTTGGTCGATGTAGGCTATGATTGAGTCAACCATCTTGTGTTCCTTGCTTTCGGTGCTCGGTTCCCCCATTTTCTTGTTGCGGGTACTAACATAAGGGCTTTCAAACAAACCCTTGGTCCACTCGGATACCTCGTTGTCATCCTTGTCTTTGACCTTGGAAAGCTTGATGAGCTTAGCCTTTATTTGGTCCTTTTCGGCTTCATGAGCCTCCGTTTGATTGTCAAGGTGGGCTTGCCAGAAATCATCTTTGTTTTGAGCCTCCTTGTTGAGAGTGGAGACTTGCTCTTGGAGATTTTGGACCAATGCTGAGAGTTGCTCGAAGGATATGGTGTTGGTGTTGTTGGTGTTGGATTCGTTTGCAGAAGGACCGGCCATTGATGCTGTTGTTGGAGCTGTCGGAGTGATCGATTCACGAACTAGCCGATTTGCTGAATCTCGGTAGATGCGGTAAGTACCAATTGGACCTAAATTGAAGAAGAGGCCCTTGTCATTCTTGAGTAACACTTTCGGTCCATGAAGAGGCTTGAACACACAATGGGCACACTGTAGATACCCCGGGAAAACCCACTACTTGGCTAGAGCGGTGAATTATCCTAGGATGTCTAACTTGTTTTAGATTGTAGAGTCGCCACCTATGTTATTGAGGAAACATAAGAAAAACCTAGAAATAGCTTAATTTATGTACAAAACCAGAGATTCGGGAAGAGAAGGGTTCGGGGGTTAGGTGATGGAGTGGGAAGTACTTAAACACCCACTCCGCCCCGCTTACGCGGGTCTTGCTACTATTGGTGTTCTAATGCTAAATGTCCTTCAAATAATACGAGAAATGTGCTAACAATTGTAAGGGGAAAAAAAGGGAAATAAGAGATAAATTGTTTTATTATATTAATGCTAAAGATTACATGTCAAACTATGCTAACAATTACATTAATATGAAATGGGGAAATTAAAGTAGAGTTGGAATGTGGGGAGATGACCTTAACCAACTTTAATGTAATAAAGTTATTAGTTGGTCATGTCCCATTTGATGGGGATTGCATACATTGACTAAGACAAGTAAAATAAAAGAAGAAGAATTAAGTACCTTTAGAAAGGAAGAACTTCAAACTTGGCTTGAAAAGAGTTTGTGTAGAGTTTTGTTGCTTGAATAGAATTCTTTGTCAAGAAATCTTGGAGAGAAATGTGTATAGTTCTTGTGTGAAGAAAGTTGAAGTCCCTTTCTAAGGTAAAAAGAAGAGGTTTAAATAGGTGAAGAAAGGATGGAAAGATGGCTTTTCAACCAATAGAAAAATAAAGAAAGATAAAATAATAAGAAGAAAATCAAATAATAATAAAAAGAAATATTTTGTTTTTATGGAGAATGGCTAGAATAAAGGGTTTGGGAGTTACAAAATAAAATGGGTTTAATGCTAGAATAAAACATGTGATGAAAAGGTTGTTTTTTACTCTAAAAATGGAGGGAAAAGGCTGCAATCCGTAACAGTCAAAGTGGGAAGTGCGCGAGTCTGGCCTTTTGGACCGAACGCGCGCGCATCACATAACCATTACGGGAGGCGCCCGCTTTTGAGAATGACAGAATGACAGAAATGACTCTAAAGTTAACTCTGTTATGCAGTTTAGTCCAAAACTAACGGAATCAGTTAGGAACTTAACCAAAGTAACATAAGTCAACAAAAATAAGTTAAATAAGAATACTATGTATGCAATCGGGATGAGAGGTCCAAGGCGGGATGTCTACAGAGCCCTTCGGCGACGTGGATTGCAAAGCAAAACGCGTCGACGAAAGAACAAAACATCCGCCGAGGACATCGACAAAAGAAAATAAAGACTCGATAAAAACAAGATTTATTGAAATTGCAAGAGATAGAGGTGCACTCCCTGTGTGAGCGACTTTTGCTGATATAGGGTTGGCGGGATCCGAGAATCCGTCTGCCACATTTAAAGTCGAGAGAAGACTTGGCGAGATTCGAGAATCCGTCGGCCACATTTAAAGTCGAGAGAAGACTTGGCGAAATCTGAGGATCCGTCTGCCACATTTAAAGTCGAGAGAAGACTTGGGGAGATCCGAGGATCCGTCTGCCGCACATTTAAAGTCGAGAGAAGACCTGGCGAGATCCGAGGATCCGTCTGCCGCACATTTAAAGTCGAGAGAAGACCTGGCGAGATCTGAGGATCCGTCTGCCGCACATTTAAAGTCGAGAGAAGACCTGGCGAGATCCGAGGATCCGTCTGCCGATGCTATTGTGTGCTTGTACCTTCACTTACCATGGCCGCTTGTTTTGGGATGGATTTCTGATGCCGTGGCTTTGATGAGGGTTGTCGACACTTTTGATGAAGATGAGTCACTTGTACCTTGATGGAGTGTCGGTGAGATGACATTCTGGATGATGGGTTGGTCGTGCCAAAAGGCTGCCTACGTATCCCTTGAAGAGAATCAGACCAGCGTAGTTCAGGGATGATGGAGAACACTAGGGAAGAAGCTAGGAGCAAACCAAAATGAAGCACATGCTTTAACCATTGTGTGTTTGTAAAGCTGTAGACACCCCGCCTTGGACCTCTCACCCCGATTGCATACATAGTATTTTTATTTAACTTATTTTTATTGATTTCTGTTACTTCGGTTAAGTTCCTAACTGATTTCGTTAGTTTTGGACTAAACTGCATAACAGAGTTAACTTTTAGGGTCATTTCTGTCTTTCTGTCATTTTTAGAATCGCGCGCTTCCGGCACTGCTAACGGGCCGCGCGCGCCTCCCGTCCCAAAGGCGGGACTCGCGCGCTGTCCGATATGGCAGTAACGGATTGCACCTTATTTCCCTCCCTTTTCTTATTTACAAACATCTTTTCTTGATCACAAAAACCATCTTTTTACATCCACATTCATCCCCCCTTTTCTCATTAACTCCCAATCCCAAATTCTAAGCCTTTTCCCAAAAACTAATATTTCTTTCATTTATTATTTGATTTCTTTTATTTCTTTTATTTTTCTTTTATTCATTTATCTTATTTGTGATTGGCTCATTCCATTTCACATGGATGACCAATTTCCCTCCATCATTTCCCTCTCTTTTTTACCTATAAAAACCATCATCTTCTACCTTGGAAAAGGACTTCTTTTGGACTCCAACCTTGATTCACCAACTACATTATACACAAATTCTCCCAACAAGAGTTCTTAGTAACAAGACTCTACACAGTTGTTCTACAACAATTTCATTACAACAACAACACTTTCAAGTCAAGGTTCCAAGTCCTCTTTCTCAAGGTACAACTCCATTTTCTTCCTTCGTTTTCTTCTTCTTGATGTATGCAATCCCCATTAATGGGACATGACCAACATGACTACTTCACATATTGAAGTTAGTTAAGGTTATCTCCCTACATTTTAATCTTAACTTTAATTCACCATGTTAATTTCTCTTCATCTCTTAATGTAATTCTTTAACATTACTTGTTACATGTAATCTTTATCATTAAATAAATAAAACAATTCTATTTTATTTCCCCTTTATTTCCTCTTTTCTTCTCATCACAATTGTTAGCACATTTCTATTTAATTAATTGAAGGACATGTAAATATTAGAACACCAATAGTAGCAAGACCCGCGTAAGCGGGGCGGAGTGGTGTTTAAGTACTTCCCACTCCGTCACCTAACCCCCGAACCCTTCTCTCCCGAATCTCTGGTTTTGTACATAAATTAGGCTATTTCTAGGTTTTTCTTATGTTCCTTTAAAAACATAGGTGGCGACTCTAAACAATCTAAAACAAGTTAGACATCCTAGGATAATTCACCGCTCTAGCCAAGCCGTGGTTCCCCGGGGTATCTACAGTGGCGACTCTGCTGGGGACGATAGAGGGTTAAACTTGCGTTTTCATTTTTGGTCTTCTTTTATTCTGTTTTCTGGGCATTCTGGTAAAAAGGGTAGGAAGCGCGCGCCTCCGGCCTTCTTGGCCTAAAGCGCGCGCGTCCGACCCTTATTACCAGAATCGCCCGCCTCCTTTCTTGTCCTTCAATTCTATGTTTCTGTGCTAACAAATTCTGCAGGGGAAAGTTTTCTTAATTAAGGGTCAAGGCAATCCCTTGAACCCACTGATTTGCAGGTTCTCACCCAGAAGAGGGCGCCTCTGCCCTGCTTCCTCTCACGCGCGCGCCTTCCGCATAGGCAACCCAATGCGCGCGCTTCTGGGCGCATTCCCGGAACAGAACAGTGCACAGAAACAGAATAGAATGACAGTGTGTGGGCACCGGGCCTGCATACAATTTCTTTTACTTTCTGTTTATTTTTATCGGTCACACGGGTGATTCGAAAGTTGTAATTATGTGCTTATTTGTTTTTTTATTTATTTCTTTTGAAAAAAAAAAATGTTTTGTCACATGTTAGACCTCACACTACATGCACATATTCTTATCAACTGCTCACTATCGAGTCGCACAAGTCCAACCCCAAACCCGTCGAGGCCCGTCCTAGAAAGTTTCAAGCTCCACTCGACCTTGGCTCTTTCGAAGCGGTAAACCTCAGCCCGTGGCGTAGTTCATGACTACATGCCGGGGGTGACCTTTGAGCCTCATATTCAAGCCGAGCACATGCTACACAATTCTAGTCTAGGGTCTAACACTCCGTGACTCAAGTCGGTTTCCATGTGTCGAGATTTCCCTAAACTAATGTCTTCAAATCATACATGCCAATTTGTTGCAATGGACGAAATAAAACTCCGTCCCCAAAAGTGGCTATTTTGGACGAAAATAAAAATCCGTCCCCGCATGTATGATTTACTACATTAATTTAGTTTAATCCCGACACATGTAGGGCTCACAAGCGTGGTGGAATCCGATGAGTATATGGGACCGCAAGAAGGTCTATATACTAGTGTGACGATTCCACTATTTTTTCTAGAAACCCCAAAAAGGACTCCGTCCTTCCGACTTTTGTAAATAAAAAAAAAAAAAAAGAGTCATTTTCTTTATATGGTTGAGTCTTTTTTGTGTTTGTGGGTTAAATTTATTTTACTCAAAAGGTGTTTGTGGGGCCAATCTAAGATCAACCGTGCTCTTCCAATAGGTCCAATGGCTTCCAACGGCGACAACAACAACGGTGGAAATGATTTCGTGTCCAACGAAGGGTTACTCAACATAATGAAATCAATGGGGGAACAAATGGATAGGATTGTCGAGGATGCCCACCGTAAAGATAATTTGTGGCAAGCCCGTTTAGATATAGACAAGAGGATTCACAAAGAAGAGGTTTCCGAACTCAAGGCCCGTCTTGATTATGAAAGAAGAATTCACAAGGAAGAGGTTTCTGAACTCAAGGCCCGTCTTGATTATGAAAGAAGAATTCACAAGGAAGAGGTTTCCGAACTCAAAGCCCATTTGCAAGAGCTCACCGACAGCAAAGCAAAGTTCAATGATAAAGCATGCTCAAGTGGCCCGACCCTCAAAAGCTACAAAGGTACCGCCAACAACCGAGTTTTCACTCCTTTCCTTGGAGTAACCCAAGCCGAAGCATTTGAAACTTTGGTGGCAAGTGGAAAGGTCAAGCCTTTGGAGGCGTACAAGCCGAAGACGATACCGAAGAATCATGCACATGGTGAATGGTGCGGCTACCACAAGCATAGTGGCCATACTACCGAAGGGTGCTTCCTTCTCCGAAACATCATCCAAGATTGTTCGACAACGGCGAATTTACTGTGGGTGAAGAGCAACCTTTAGAGAGTGCCAACATGCAAGAACTCATCAAAGAAGAATGATTTAGTTTCGAAATGGGGCTTCTACAAGTAATCATGCCACAAGGAGACTACAACGACAATGGGGACTACAACAACAATCTCCGTTTCTCTTTCTCACCTAGTAGTAGGAATAAAAAAAAAAAAGAGTCAAAAGTCCTCTTTTGTGTGCATTAATGTTTTCTCTCGTCCCATGTTAAGTGTCGAGTCTTCTTATCAAATAAAAGTCGTTCTTGTCCTTATACACTCTTCCAAGTTGTTCGATCTAATTCTTGGCAAAATGATAAAAAATGTCTAAACAAGTTTTAGAACAAGGCCATCACTTGAACGCCTAGGGGCTAAACATCGACGCCAACATCAACGACGAAGCCAAGACAAACAAGGTGGAGCAACAATCATGAAGAAGTCAAGCAAAGTTTTCAAAGGGGGATTAAAAAAAAAAAAAAAAAAAAAAAAAAAAGCTCGCTAGGTTGAAACCATCAAATCAACCTAGGCAAAAGTTAGAGCACACAAAAAAAAAAAAAAAAAAAAAAAATCCCCCTCAATCAAAGAAGTTCACATCAAGATCATCATCATCATCCACCAACGAAGGACGAAGCAACAATTCATCACGAAGAATGGAGAATCCACAAGAACTACGGTGACCTGAGCCTCTACACTGGAGGAACGTAGGCAACCTGCGGGTCCGGTCTCATGCAAGAAAGAAGATATGTTTAGCCCTAGCGCGTTATGGTGATTGGCCTTCATCTCAACTTGTCAAGACATCTTTGTACGATTCATTTGCCAATGAATTAATCACCAAAAAGATTGAACAACTTTCTTAGATTTGGAATCATTTTGCGCTCCTTGTCGAGTCTAGGGACTTCTATTCTTTCTGCATACTCCCAATTTCTTGCAATCAAATTGGGGCTTTCCTTCTCTTCTCTCTTAATGACTTACTTACCTTCGTGAGTCATTCAAAAAACGGTCAAATACATGAAGTCAATACTAGGGACACTTCCCTAGTCAAGTCAATGTCACTCATCATTAGTGACAAAAGGTCTCCACCGCAAAATCACATGTCTTATCTCCTCAGCTAAAGTCAATGCACACTCCCTCATTAATCGAGTCAAAATGAAGACGCAAAAGAGATGCCCGCTAGATTGAAAACCCGAAAGGGCGGTCTAGGCAAAAAACAGGGTGCGTCATAAAAAAAAATGAGAGAGTGAGAGAGAGAAGGGAAAGAGAAATGGAGACCTCCGGCCTCTAAAGAAGACAACTACACGGGCTCTACATTGGATCTCCTCAGCAAGTCAATTCCCCACCGAGTCAACTTTGGGATTGCAAAAGGCTCGACAAGATATAGCACCATCAAAGGTTGTCTTGGGTTATCGGCATCATTCTCCAGTAGTGTGCATTTTTGGGTTCATGAAAAGAAGGCCCGTGGTAACCAAGATCCATCCGAGAATAAGCCCATCATAAAAAGGCACGAGGTTGCAAAAATAATCCCTAGCTAGTCAATTGGCTTGGGCAGCAAATAGCAACAACATGTGTCTCAGTTTTCAAGGTTTCTTCAAGTATGTGCTTCTAAAGTACGCCGAAATGCTCCCGAGAAATGGAGTAGCTCTTGCCATACCCTCTCATTTTTATTCCCTCACACGAGGACGAGTCACTCTTGCTTTACTCAACAAATAGTGACGCTCTAAGGGCTATGTGACTCAAGAACAAGGGATTCTTTTGCTTCATTTGGCAATCAATACGCCCTAGGGGCTATGCTCAAGAAAGATGTGTGAGACTATCCTCAAAGTCCCTCAAAAGGGATGTCAAAAAGCCCTCTTGTCGCGTGTGCCCGTGCTCGTTCCCCCAATCAAGGGTGGACCTTTCTTGCAATCAATGATGGCACTCTAGGGGCTACGGTCAAGTCTTAAAGGCTCCCTCGGCAAAGAGCAATTAACTCCCAGCAGTATCCCCAGCCAAGTCATGTGCAACATTGGAAGCTTCCTCAATTCGGCACTGAAGGTCTCCAAGGGCTTCGCAATCTACAATCTTTTGGGCTACGACATTACAATAATTCAAGAAAAGGGCAATATTGGGGCTTCGCAACCGACAGTCTTTTGGGGACAACAATGCTCAATCAATGCAATGTGGAGTAGTCTTATGGCTCCATGAGAACAATAAAGATTCAAGGGTCTCTCAACACTTCAAAGGCCTCTTGGTTTTAAATGAAGACTCCGATGTTATGAATGAAGTTGATGATTTTTGTTAGAACTTTCAACGAGATCATGAAGAAAGTCTTAGAGAAAAGGAAAAAGATTCAATATGCTAAACTCTAATCAAAACAGGGTTATAGCGGGAAATGCCACGGCCAATCCCAATGTTTCTGCAATTCAGCACCCCCTTCTCCAAGATCAAAAGCACAAGGTGCAGCTCAGATAAAGTTGGGCCACAGCACTAGTTGCATCCGAAGATCCGTCATTAGTTCAACTCAAGAAGAGTCAAGCAAGCATACTTATTTGGAACTTTATCACACCAAGACCTTATCCTCCGCGACCTTGACGGCACCGCAAGACATTACTGCATCCTTTGACATAAGCCCTCAGCCATTTGGGTATCGACCACAATGAGGCCATTCATCTCTCCAGTAAGAGCAAGAAGGAGATCTCTATCAAGAATTCTACCAAACGGTACATCCGTTCCCAATGCCGAGCCAATCGCGAGGTAATTTGGGGCTTTACAATGAAAGGTCTTCACATCCCGCCATCTGCAAGCCCACGACACTTGGGGCTTTGCAATCTCTCGAAGCTTGGCATCAACGATCTCCTCTTGGGGCTTGCTCACTACAACAACAAAGGGCGATTTACTCGAATGGGCCAAGAGCTATTTATCTTGGAGCCATGCAAGTCCCTCAAAATTTGGCATCAAAGGCATTCTAGGGGCTTTACAATCAGCAACCCTCATCTCGGCATCAAAAGCCTTTTGAAGCCCCATAATCGACAAATCTCTTGGGGCTAGACAGCAATCTTCGTTGGGCACACCAGCGACAACAGAATTCAAGCGAGGCAATCCGGACTTCGACTGAGCATGACTTGATCTTGGGTTAGCTTTACAAAACACACAATGGCTAAAATGGTTCACCCACGAACTAAAAAAAAAAAAAAAAAAGATTTTTTCTTTCTTTTTCCCCTTCTATGTCCAAAAGTATGTGCTTTACTTTGCTTTGCTCCTAGCCTCTCCTCCAGCGTTCTCCATCATCCTTGAACTACGCTGGTCAGATTCTCTTAAAGGGATACGTAGGTAGCCTTTGGCACGACCAACCCATCATTCAGAGTACCATCTCGCCAACCCAACATCAAGGGCATTCTCTCATCAACATCTAAAGAATGGACATTCTCCATCAAAGCATCCTCCGCGGACATCAAGAATCCATCTCCACTCAAGCGGCAATGGTAAGTGAAGGTATGAATACATCCAATGCTTTCCTCAAAATCACACCGCACACAAGATCACTTTCTACATTCTTACTTCTCTCTCATTACAAAGGTGCTTTCAAGATCATATCACACCACAATCATAATTTTCTCTCGCAATTCTTATTTCACATCTCACACAAGCACGTATATCTGCAAAGCATACACATAACAGTGCCGGACAGAGCACCAGGTGTCGCACAAAGCACCAGAATCAACAAGTGCCGCACAGCGCATCAGAATATGCCGCACCGCGCACCAGAATCAACAAGTGCCGCACAGCGCATCAGAATATGCCGCACCGCGCACCAGATTCAACAAGTGCCGCACAGCGCATCAGAATATGCCGCACCGCGCACCAGAATCAACAAGTGCTGCACAGCGCATCAGAATATGCCGCACCGTGCACCAGATTCAACAAGTGCCGCACAGGGCATCAGAATATGCCGCACCGCGTACCAGAATCAACAAGTGCCGCACAGCGCATCAGAATATGCCTCACCGCGCACCAGAATCAACAAGTGCGGCACAGCGCATCAGAATATGCCGCACCGCGCACCAGAATCAACAAGTGCCGCACAGCGCATCAGAATATGCCGCACCGCGCACCAGAATCAACAAGTGCCGCACAGCGCATCAGAATATGCCGCACCGCGCACCAGAATCAACAAGTGCCACACAGCGCATCAGAATATGCCGCACCACGCACCAATTTTGGTCCATGGTGAACCACTAAAATCACCATACCTCTTCCATCAGCAAAAGTCGCTCACACAGGGAGCGCATTTCTATGCTTTGTAATTTCAAATTCCTGCTTTATCGAGTCTTTGTTTTCTCTTGTCGATGTCCTCGGCGGTTGTCTTTCTTTCGTCGACGCGTTTTGCCTCGCAATCCACGTCGCCGAGGGGCTCTGTAGACACCCCGCCTTGGACCTCTCACCCCGATTGCATACATAGTATTTTTATTTAACTTATTTTTATTGATTTCTGTTACTTCGGTTAAGTTCCTAACTGATTCCGTTAGTTTTGGACTAAACTGCATAACAGAGTTAACTTTTAGGGTCATTTCTGTCTTTCTGTCATTTTTAGAATCGCGCGCTTCCGGCACTGCTAACGGGCCGCGCGCGCCTCCCGTCCCAAAGGCGGGACTCGCGCGCTGTCCGATATGGCAGTAACGGATTGCACCTTATTTCCCTCCCTTTTCTTATTTACAAACATCTTTTCTTGATCACAAAAACCATCTTTTTACATCCACATTCATCCCCCCTTTTCTCATTAACTCCCAATCCCAAATTCTAAGCCTTTTCCCAAAAACTAATATTTCTTTCATTTATTATTTGATTTCTTTTATTTCTTTTATTTTTCTTTTATTCATTTATCTTATTTGTGATTGGCTCATTCCATTTCACATGGATGACCAATTTCCCTCCATCATTTCCCTCTCTTTTTTACCTATAAAAACCATCATCTTCTACCTTGGAAAAGGACTTCTTTTTGGACTCCAACCTTGATTCACCAACTACATTATACACAAATTCTCCCAACAAGAGTTCTTAGTAACAAGACTCTACACAAATTGTTCTACAACAATTTCATTACAACAACAACACTTTCAAGTCAAGGTCCAAGTCCTCTTTCTCAAGGTACAACTCCATTTTTTTTTCCTTTGTATTCTTCTTCTTGATGTATGCAATGCCCATTAATGGGACATGACCAACATGACTACTTCACATATTGAAGTTAGTTAAGGTTATCTCCCTACATTTTAATCTTAACTTTAATTCACCATGTTGATTTCTCTTCATCTCTTAATGTAATTCTTTAACATTACTTGTTACATGTAATCTTTATCATTAAATAAATAAAACAATTCTATTTTATTTCCCCTTTATTTCCCCTTTTCTTCTCATCACAATTGTTAGCACATTTCTATTTAATTAATTGAAGGACATGTAAATATTAGAACACCAATAGTAGCAAGACCCGCGTAAGCGGGGCGGAGTGGGTGTTTAAGTACTTCCCATTCCGTCACCTAACCCCCGAACCCTTCTCTCCCGAATCTCTGGTTTTGTACATAAATTAGGCTATTTCTAGGTTTTTCTTATGTTCCTTTAAAAACATAGGTGGCGACTCTAAACAATCTAAACAAGTTAGACATCCTAGGATAATTCACCGCTCTAGCCAAGCCGTGGTTCCCCGGGGTATCTACAAAAGCCAACCCAATATCAAATCATGTTCGGTCGAACTCCGGATTGCCTTGTTAAATTCTGTCGCTGTTGCCATTGTGCCCAACGAAGATTGATGTCTAGCCCCAGGAGATTTGTCCGATTATGGGGCTCCAATAGACTTTTGATGTCGAGATAACAAGGGGTTGCTGATTGTGAAGCCCCTAGAATGCCCTTGATGCCAAACTTTGAGTGACTGGCATAGCCCCAAGATAAATCAGTTCTTGGCCCATTCAAATAAATTGCCTTTTGTTATTGGCGTGATCAAGCCCCAAGAGAAGATTATTGATACCAAGCCTCGAGAGATTGCTAAAACCCAAATGTCATGGACTTGTTGTTTGCGAGCCTTGAGATGGTGGAATGTGAAGACCTTTCGATGTAAAGCCCTAAATTATCTTGGAATCGACTCGGCATTGAGAGAGAATGCACCGTCGGGTAGAGATCTCCTTCTTACTCTTACTGGGGAGATGAATGGCCTCGTTGTGGTCGGTACCCAAATGCAGTAATGTCTTGTGGTGTTGTCGAGGTCGCGGATGATAAAGTCCCCCAAATGGGTATACTTGCTTGAGTATTCTTGAGTTGAACTAAAGATGGATCTTCGGATGCAACTAGTGCTTAAAGCTCAAAAGACGCACTTTTGCTTTTGATCTTGGAGAAGGGGGTGCTGAAATGCAGAAACATTGGGATTGGCCAAGGCATTTCCTGCTATAACCCTGTTTTGATAGAGTTTAGCATATTGAATATTTTTCCTTTTCTCTAAGACTTCCTTTATAATCTCGTTGTAAGTTCTAAAAAGAATCACCAAATTCATTCATAACATCGGAGCCCTTATTTCAAACCAAAAGACCTTTGACGTGAATTGCTGAGAGACCCTTTGAAGCTTGCTTGGTTTCATGAAGACTATTCCCCCACATTGAATTGCTCGGGTATCATTCCCTAAAAAGATCACCAATTGCAAAGCCCCAATATTGCCCTTTGCTCGAATTACTGTAATGCTGTAACCCAAAAGATTGTAGATTGCGAAGCCCCATGAGATCTTTGGTGCCAAAATAGTTGAGGATGCTTCCAATGTTGCATATGACTTTGCTTGGGCCATTGTTCGGAGGTGACGTGAATTGCTTCTTGCTGAGGGAGAGTTTCAAACTCGAGTGTATCCCCTAGAGTGCCACCATTGATTGCAAGTAGGGAAATAAAGGCATATCCTTGATTGGAGGAATGGGAACGAGCACACATGACAAGAAGGCTTTTCGTCATTCCTTGAGAGACTTTGAGGATAGTCTCATACATATTTCTTGAGCGTAGCCCCTAGGGCTCATTAACTGTCGAGAGTAGCAAAAGTAGCTCTTGTTCTTGAGTCACATAGCCCCTAGGGCGTCATCATTTGTCGAGCAAAGCAAGAGACTCATCCTCGTGTAGGGGCACAAGCATAAGAGGACATGGAAAGAGCTACTCCATTATTGGGAAGCCTTTTGACATACTGTAGGGGCACATGCTTGGAGAAGCTGGAAAACTGAGTCACACGTCATTGCCATTTGCTGCCCAAACCAATTGAATCACTGGGAACTATTTGTGCAACCTCATACCCCTCAATGATGGGCTCGTTCTCAGATGGACCTTGGTTACCATGGGGCTTCTTTCTCATGAACCCAATAAATGAACTTTGTCGGAGAGAACTCTTGCTTCAATAACCCCAAACAACCTTTGATCGTGCCATTTGTTGTCAAATCTTTTGCAATTCCCAAAGTTGATTCGGTGGGGGAACTGGCTTGCTGAGGAGATTCAATGTAAAACTTGTGTTGTTGTCTTCTTTAGAGGCCGGGGATCTCCATTTATCTTTCCCTTCTCTCTCTCACTCTCTCATTTTTTTATGACGCACCCTGTTTTTTGCCTAGACCGCCTTCAATCTAGCGGGCATCTCTTTTGCGTCTTCATTTTGACTCGATTAATGAGGAAATATGCATTGACTCTAGCTGAGGATGAGAGACATGTGATTTTGCGGTGGAGACCTTTTGTCACTAATGATGAGTGACATTGACTTGACTAGGGAAGTGGTCCCTAGTATTGACATCATGTATTTATATATTTTTGAACGACTCACGAAGGCAAGTAAGTCATTAAGAGAGAAGAGAAGAAAAGCCCCAATTTGATTGCAAGAAACTGGGAGCGTTGCTGAAAGATAAGAAGCCCCTAGACTCGACAAGGAACGTGGAATGATTTTAAATCTAGAAAAGTTGTTCAATCTTGAGGTGATTAATTCATTGGCAAATGACTTGTACAAAGATGTCTTGACAAGTTCGAGATGAAGGCCTATCACCATAACGCACTAGGGATAAACATATCTTCTTTCTTGCATGAGACCGGACCGCAGGTTGCCTACGTTCCTCCAGTGTAGAGGCTCAGGTCACCGTAGTTCTTGTGAATACTCCATTCGCCGTGATGATTGTTGATTTTGCTTCGTCCTTCGCTGGAGGAGGATGATGATGATCTTGATGTGAACTTCTTTGAATGAGGGGGATTTTTTTTTTTTATGCTCTAACTTTTGCCTAGGTTGTTTTGAAGAGTCAACCTAGCGAGCTTTTTTTTTTTTTTAATCCCCCTTTGAAAACTTTGCTTGAGGTTGCTCCACCTTGTTTTGCTTCTTGGCTTTGTCATTGATGTTGTCGCCTTTGTCACGATGTTTAGCCCCTAGGCGTTCAAGTGATGGCCTTCGTTCCAAAACTTGCTTAGACATATTTTTATCATTTTGCCAAGAATTAGATTGAACAACTTGGAAGAGTGTATGAGGACAAGAACGATTTTTATTTATTGAAGACCGACTCAAACTTTGACATTAATGAGAAGGAAGAAAACTTAATGCACACATAAGAGGACTTTTGACTTTTTATTTATTCCTATTACTAGGTAGAGAAAGAGAAACGGAGATTGCTGTCGTCGTCGTTGTCGTTCTCCCCATCATCGTAGTCCTCAAAACCATTGTAACCTTCCATGTCACTGCTTGAACTGTCCGGGACCCCTTCGGTGTCGGAGCTTGTCTCATAGGATTCCTAGTTTATTTCACGGAGCAATTTTGTCAATTCTGATCCCCGCATTAAACATATGTGCGAAATCCGGATAAAAGGCCCTAGTAAGATGAGCTCGGTAGTCCATATTCAAGCATTTCAAGAAGATTTGCATTTGTTCCTTCATTGAGGGCCTATCAACAATCTCGGCCCCATATACCAATCTTTTGCGACCCCATCAAGAGTAAGTGGGAAGCATTGTGCCATTATTTGAGGAGACACTTTCTTCGGTAGCATGGTCCAAATGTAGGAGTCGATGTGAGCATCGGGACAAGAGTTTCCCTTGAACTTGCCAATATCGGGCATCTTGAATTTCTCAGGAAGGTCCACCATAGTGCTCATGAGAAGAGAAGCTTGATGGAGATCGGAGCTTGGGCCTTTGTTCAAATTTAGCCCACTAAAACGTTGGTCAATGTATGCCATGAGAGTGTTGACCAAACTGTTATCAATACTTTGGACCATTTTTCCTTCATTTGTGAGCTCCTTCAATTGGTTCTTGAGCTTAGCAAGTTCTTTCTTATGGGCCATTTCCACATGCTCGTAACGGGCTCGCCATAAATCATCCTTGTGACGGACATCCTCGGCTAGTGCATCAATTTGCCCTTTCAGTGCTTTGACTATGTTGGCTATATCCTCGTTGGACCGGGAAAGATTGTCACCGTTGTTGCCGTCGGAAGCCATTGGACCTATTTGAAGAACACGGTTGATCTTAGGATAGCCCACAAACACCTTTTGGGTAAAATAATTTAACTCACAAACAAGAAAAAAGACTCAACCACATAAAGAAAGATGACTCTTTTTTTTATTTATTTACAAAAGTAGGAAGGACGTAGTCCTTTTTGTAGTTTCTAGAAAAATAGTGGAATCGTCACACTAGTATATAGACCTTCTCGCGGTCCCATATACTCATCGGATTCCACCACGCTTGTGATACCTACATGTGATGGGATTAAACTAAATTAATGTCATAAAGCATACATGCGGGGACGGAGTTTTATTTCGTCCATAATAACCACTTGGGGACGGAGTTTTATTTCGTCCCTAATAACCACTTGTTTCTTTTGGAAATGGCATGTATGATTTGATGACATTAGTTTAGGGAAATCTCGACACAAGAAAACCGACTTAGTCACAGAGTGTTAGAACCTAGACTAGAATTGTGTTGGCTTGTGCTCGGCTAATGAGAGGCTTAAAGGTCACCCCCTTCATGTAGTCATGAACTACGCCACGGGCTGAGGTCTACCGCTTCGAAAGAGTCAAGGTTGGGTGGAGCTTGAAACTCTCTAGGACGGGCCTCGACGGGTTTGGGGTTATGGACTTGTGCGACTCGATAGTGAGCAATTCATAGGAATATGTGCATGTAGTGTAAGGTCAAGCCAAGTGACAAAACATGTTTTTTTAAAGAAAAGAAAAAAAAACAAATAAGCACATATTTACAACTTTCAAATTACCCGTGTGACCGATAAAATAAACAGAAAGTAAAAAGAATTTATGTGCAGGCCTGGTGCCCACACACTGTCCAAATTGTTCTGTTTCTGTGCATTGTTCTGTTCTTCTGGAAATACGCCCAGAATCGCGCGCATTGGGCTACCTATTCGGGAGGCGCGCGCGTTAGAGGAAGAGGGGAAGAGGCGCCCGCTTCTGGGTGAAAACCTGCAAATCAGTGGGTTCAAGGGATTGCCTTGACCCTAAATAAGAAAACCTTCCCCTGCAGTAATTGTTAGCACAGAAACATGGATTTGAAGGACAAGATGAAAGGCGGGCGATTCTGGTAATTGGGGTCGGACGCGCGCGCTTTAGGCCAAGAAGGCCAAAGGTGCGCGCTTCCGACCCTTTTTATCAGAATGCCCAGAAAACAGAATAAAAGAACACCAAAAGCAGAAACGCAAGTTTAACCCTCTAAATTATCCCCAGCAGAGTCGCCACTGTAGATACCCCGGGAAAACCCACTACTTGGATAGAGAGGTGAATTATCCTAGGATGTCTAACTTGTTTTAGATTGTAGAGTCGCCACCTATGTTATTGAGGAAACATAAGAAAAACCTAGAAATAGCCTAATTTATGTACAAAACCAGAGATTCGGAAGAGAAGGGTTTGGGGGTTAGGTGACGGAGTGGGAAGTACTTAAACACCCACTCCGCCCCACATACGCGGGTCTTGCTACTATTGGTGTTCTAATGCTAAATGTCCTTCAAATAATACGAGAAGTGTGCTAATAATTGTAAGGGAAATAAAAGATAAATTGTTTTATTATATTAATGCTAAAGATTACATGTCAAACTATTCTAACAATTACATTAATATGAAATGGGGAAATTAAAGTAGAGTTGGAATGTAGGGAGATAACCTTAACCAACTTTAATGTAATAAAGATGGCTTTTTAACCAATAGAAAAATAAAGATAAAATAATAAGAAGAAAATCAAATAATAATAAAAAGAAATATTTTGTTTTTATGGAGAATGGCTAGAATAAAGGGTTTGGGAGTTACAAAATAAAATAGGTTTAATGCTAGAATAAAACATGTGATGAAAAGGTTGTTTTTTACTCTAAAAATAGAGGGAACAAGCTGCAATCCGTAACAGTCAAAGTGGGAAGCGCGCGAGTCTGGCCTTTTGGACCGAACGCGCGCACATCACATAACCATTACGGGAGGCGCCCGCTTTTGAGAATGACAGAATGACAGAAATGACTCTAAAGTTAACCCTGTTATGCAGTTTAGTCCAAAACTAACGGAATCAGTTAGGAACTTAACCGAAGTAACAGAAGTCAACAAAAATAAGTTAAATAAAAATACTATGTATGCAATCGGGGTGAGAGGTCCAATGCGGGGTGTCTACACACACGACTCAAACCACATAAAGAAAAAGAGACTTTTATTTATTTTTTTATAAGTCGGAGGGACTGGGTCCCTTTTGGGCTTTCTAAGAAAATAGTGGAATCGTCACACTAGTATATAGACCTTCTCGCGATCTCATATACTCATCGGATTCCACCACACTTGTGATTCCTACACATGACAGGATTAAACTAAATTAATATAGTAAAGCATACATACTGGGACGGATTTTATTTTGTCCATAATAACTACTTGTTTCTCTTGGAAACGGCATGTATGATTTGAAAACATTAGATTAGGGAAATCTCGGCACATGAAAACCGACTTGGTCATGGAGTGTTAGACCCTAACTAGAATGTGTTGGCTTGTGCTCGGCTAAAGAGAGGCTTAAAGGTCACCCCCGGCATGTAGTCATGAACTACGTCACGGGCTGAGGATTACCGCTTCGAGAGAGTCAAGGTCTGGTGGAGCTTGAAACTCTCTAGGACAGGCCTCGACGGGTTTGGGGTTATGCACTTGTGCGACTCGATAGTGAGCAATTGATAGGAATTTTGTGCACGCAATGTGAGGTCCAACAAGTGGCAATATATATATATATATATATATATATATATATATATATATATATATACAAAATAAAAGAAATAAGCACGTAATTACAACTTTCGAATCACCAGTGTGACCGATAAAAAAAGAACATAAAATAAAACAGTCCAGAGATCCAAATCAATCCTGATGTAGGCAACTGTGCCCACACCCCATCATTCTGTTCTGTTCTGGGAACCTATTCATGTTCTGGAAAACTGCCCAGAAGCACGCGCCTCTAGTCTGTGAAGTGGGAAGCGCGCGCATCGCGCCTAGTAATTGAGAGGCGCCCGCTCTTGGGTGAACCTATCAGACACTTGGACTCAGGGGATTGCCCTGGTCCTGAACATACTTTTAAACCCCTGTAGAAATGATTAGCACATAAAAGGAAGAATGGGAAGAACACATGGGAGGCAGGCGATTCTGGTTACTATGTGAGACGCGCGCGCCTTAGGCCGAGAAGGCCAGAGGCGCACGCTTCCCACCCTCAGGAACCAGAATGCCCAGAAAGATGCAGATTATGAACAAAACGCAAGTTTAACCCTCAAACGTCGTCCCCAGCGGAGTCGCCACTGTAGATACCCTGGGTCGCGGGCAACCCACGCGCCTTAGGCTAGAGAGCGGGCGGATTATCCTAGGGTGTCTAACTTTGTTTTAGAGTTTAGAGTCGCCACCTATGTTTTAGAGGAACATAAGAAAAACCTAATATAGCCTAATTTTATATACAAAACCAAAGATTCATGTATTGAGGTTCGGGGGTTAGGTTACGAAATGGGAAGTACTTAAACACCCATTTTGCTCAACTAACGTTGGTCTTGCTTTTTCATAATCTACATAAAAATGATGTGTTCTTCCAATTCTTTAAAAATGAGATTTAAGGGTGTAAGTACCCCAATCTGAATTGAAACCAAATTAGAGGTATTCTTAGTACTATTTAAGGGATAAACCTGATAGGCTAGGACCTCACTAGGATAAACCAAAAACTTTAGGACTGTTCTGGAATAAAATGGAAAATTCCAGAATCTTGCCAGGGTGAGCCGTACGGATGGTTTTGCCATCAGGAAACCCCAGCCGTACGGCTACTTTTGGTGCCTTCAGTCCCTATAAATTGAGACCCTTGCTGATCATTTGAGGGGAGAGAAATTAGTATAGAATAGTGAAGCTCTGTCAAAATCACTGCAGAAACACAAACTTGAGTGAAAAGAGAGAGGAAGATAGGCCAAAACCAAGATAGGTGAGGCCTCCTTCTCCCCCATCTTCTCTCCACCTCATATCTCTCTCTTATTATTTTGTTGATATTGTTATTTATTTACATGTTTGCCTCTTTTACATATAAATGTCTTTACATTTATGTAATCTTATGAATTGGAACCAAGTCATGAGGTGATTCCATGATACCCTCACACTTTATGTGTGATTAAGGGTTGAAATCAAAGGATGATCATGACTTGTTATGTTTATGTCATTTACATTCTTTCCTTTACTTCCATGTCTTTATTTTTGTCTTGGTATCCATTGCACATATGGAGAGAGCCTTGTACATTTATCTGTAGTTGTGTCTATCTATTGCCATGATGATCATGTTTGGATGGTAAAGTCTCAATCTTTATCATCCAAACTTTGATTTAGCCCTAAAAATGTCACCTTTGGATGATAAAGACTCAATCTTTATCCATTTAAAGGTTGATTTTGTTGTCCTAAAGGTTTATTTTTGATGAAAAGACTCATTTGGATGTTAAAGTTTCAATCTTTACCCATCCAAATGGTTGTCTTGGCTCAAAGCCATGTTCATCACCTTTTGTTATTCTTTATCCAATGATTGTCTTGATCATACCAAAATCCTTGGTTTTGGTGTTAATCTAATGATCAAAGCATAGGAATGAACATTTGAAATGTTTATGTACAACAATAAACTGAAAATGTCACATTTCTATCCAGTTTCAGCAGAATGCTCTGTTTCTGCCTGAAACTGGACTGTTTATGATACATCTGCAAAATCCCCAGGACAGCCATGACCATCCATACGGATGGTTTGGCCAGAGGGATATTTTCTGTTAAACCTGATTCTGTCAAGATCTTTACAAATAAACCATTTTCTGTTAATTTTCTAATTGTTTCTATTCAAAGGCAGTTTCTCCCATCTTTAAAGTACACACACACACACTTGCACATTTTGGTCAACAAACTTAGGGAGACTCGGATTTCCGGGGCGGATTGGGTGAACTACGTTTTTCCCAAGACGTAACCTGACCTCCGAATGGATTGGGTGATTTCACACTTTGATGAAACAAAAGAAGATGAATAAAGATGAAGTAGAGAGAAGAGAGAAGAGTAATATTACCTAAACTTCAAATAGCTTCAAGGGTGTCTTTGGAGAATGCCTTGAAAATGCCTTGAAAAGTGTTTGGGTATAATTTTCTTATCTTGAAAAGTCCTCTCCTTGGTAGAGTTTTCTTGTGCCCAAAAAGAGTCCTTTAAAATGGTGAAGACGAGGGGTTTTATAGGTGAAAATCAGTTGTTTTGGTGCCAAAACGAAGTCACAAAGATGAAATTCCTGGGGAAAAATCATGTAAATTGAGCAAGGGAGGGATTCTTGGGCAGAATCCGTAACTGACGCCCAGATCCGCGCGCCCCCGACCTATGGAAGCAGAAGGCGCGCGCGTCTGACCTATGGAGGTGGAGGCACGCAACTTTGAAAAGGCATTTTTTTGACAGAATGGACTGGAAAGTTAGAACTATTATTCAGTTTAGTCCCTGAACTTAACGGAGTCAGTTAGGAACTTAATAGAAGTAACAGAAACTAACAAAAAACACTTAAAACAAGAAGAAACACAAAATCAAATGTGCAATCGGGGTGAGCGGTCCAAGGCGGGGTGTCTACAATAGCCACCATAATATTGCGTACACGAGAAAAATAGCCAGAGAGAATTTGTGAGTCACAAAGAGAGCCAAGTGAGTGCTAGCCCTTGGGGGTGCCCTTAGGGGCATTCCATGGATGAGTTGAAGCATGTCTAGGGTTTTATGTGTGATGGGAGTGTTTATATGGAGAGGTTATCTCCTTGCCATATAGAGCGGTAGGCTTTATTGTAAACAGACACAGATTGTGATATTAATGAAATATCCTGGCTTGGTAGTGCCCCCAGATGTAGTCATTGTTGTTGACGAACTGGGTCAACAAATATTGTGTTCTTTTCTTGTTGATTACTTTCATATTATTCGTATGCATGGTTGTTGAGTTTCACCATTATCAGAATTGTATGGGCATGAACTGCACAGATATACCACAATTCCCCAACAGAAGTAACAACGAAAAACAAAAGCGTGTTCGTCGTCAATCTACCTGATAGACAAAATTATAATACCTCGCAAGTGCACGAGCTATCGTCATAGCAATATGCAAACACAAGGGTCGATTCACAGGGACTTGGATTAATTCCAAATTATTTAATTATTTTAAAAGCAATAAATAAAACAAAGCATAAATAAAAGGATAGGTGATCAACATGAGCAAGCATATAAATGATAGGAATCGCAGAATTAAAAGATATCTCCGTCTTCAATTCATATATCATTGGTACATCTTTTCACTTTTCACCATATTCACTTGATCACGAGATTTATTTCAATCTCTGTTTCTTCTTTCAAATTAGTTAATAGCAGTGGCACACTCACTAGAAACCCTAATCAATAATCAAATCTAACTGGCACAGTCTAGATCCAAAAATTAATTGCTTTAATGATTTAAAGAAACTAAGATCAAGAACGCTTTCTACAATTATTTCATATAGATAATCGTCTAATTTTACCCACTTCACAATTTACCATGGCACATGCATAAATCGTAAAGATGCTACTTATGAATTTCTACACTGGCACAGTCATAGAAAATTCTAGCATAAATCAATTGACAAGGATAAACAGGTTGATCAAGTCTATAAACCCTAGCAATCGATTTAAATTAATCACGAGTAAAATTATGAATAGAGATCAAAAGATGAAAATAAAAATACCTCAACTAAATAAAAAGATAAAAGTTACCTCCAACCTTGCAACCCTTACAAATATTTACTAGCTACATTGTTTGATAAAAAAAATATAAGAAAACTAATCTAGTATTTATAAAAAAGAACTAAATCTAAAACCTAAACTAAAAAGGAAAAAGAATTGTAAAAGGAAAAGGAAACTAAAAAGAAATCCTAAACTAAAAAGAATAGTCAAAAGATATCATAATGAATTAGGAAACTAAATTCCTTCTCCAACTTGGGGTAATTTTTGGGCTGAATTCCAAAATTCCTCTAAGATCCCTCATATTTTGATAATTTCCAGTTTGGTCCTCAGTATTTCAAAAATTCCAGAACAATCCCTGTGTATCAGAAATTGCAGTTTAGTCCCTGGATTTCAGCAAATTTTGCACAGCAGTCCCTGGCCTTTGCATCATTACTCAATTAAGCACTTTTTCTCCCTCTTTCTTGTAGATTGAGCACATAATCACCCTAGACAACAAAAACATAAAAATATCCAAATTAAATAATAAAAGCTTGAGAACAAAGCAATAATTAAGCCTAAAAGTATCAAATAAAATGAGTAAAAACTCACTCATCCCGGACCATGCTTCGATTCCTTTCGATTTAGTTCTTTGATTTTTTTTTCCCGGGTTATTTGTAGATAGTGTGTTGGGTTGGTGCAATTTGTATGGGTGTTATGCAGCGAGTGTGTGATTTTTCCAATTCTAAGTATAACAAAATATTAGGCCTCTCGTCAGACCCAATTTTCTTTTTGCAGAGAGATCTAATCAACAGCTTGCATAGAAAGTTGTTATGCCTTTCCCCTTCTGCAATTATTATTCGGTGAGCAAAACATGGGTATTAAGCCCTAATTTTCGTGATGCCATTGTTGGAGAAATTAGAATGACCCAAACAATGGAAACGAGGATAAAGTGTGAATGGCAAAGAAAATCGTTTTGCATTGGGGTGGGACTGGGTGGAGAAGTAGTGGGTTGAGGGTTGGGGGTGGGTGGGTGCCAGAGAAGAAAACTGGGCTAAGATTATGTTTTTTTTTTAATGCAACTGGGCTAAGATTTTGGTTGGGTGATGAAGAAATAAATTGGAGTAAAATCATTGGTGGTGTTAAAAATCAACAGCCTTTAGCTCACATATACAACTAAGATGAACAAGAATATGTAGAGAGAGTATAGAGAGAAAGTTTATAGGGAAAACCCACTCCAGGAGTTAACTGGGCGGTGGAGGAGTTCTTATTATATACTAGAATTAGATACATAGCAAGCCAACACTTGGCTATATGACTCATCCACCTTATCTCTATAATTTACATATAAACCCCTTATATAATAGCCCAATACAATAGGAAGCCCCACACTTATACATATTTACAACACTCCCCCTTGGGGATTCCTATTGAATGATAATTGTGCCACACGTGTTGCCTCATTAAAAACCTTTCGAACAAAAACCCTATGGGAAAAATAATCTCGAAGGAAAAAAAGTACAACGCACAATCTTTTCAATCAACCCTCATTGCCTCGTTAAAACCTTGGCGGGTAACAAAATCCAGTGGGAAAAATAACCCCGCACGAAGGAAAAAGAGTACAATGGAATTCGAGTATCTTCTAGATACTCCCCCTGAAAACTACAAGTGTGGAAGCTCCGATAATCTGCGTAAGCCAATCGCTTTCACATGCTATTCAAAAATGGCTTTAGGTAATGACTTTGTAAACAAGTCAGCGCAGTTGTCTTGACTTCTGATCTGCTGGATCATTATCTGATTGAGCTCCTGTTGTTGTTGATTGAAGAAAAACTTTGGTGCTATGTGCTTGGTTTTTTCACCTTTTATAAAACCCATTTTCATTTGTTCAATGCATGCCGTATTGTCCTCAAATATAACCGTAGGGTATTCTGTGGTGTCTAATTCACAGGAACTTCAAACATGTCTCACTATGGCCCTAAGCCATATGCATTCACGAATTGCTTCGTGAAGAGCTAAAATCTTAGCATGGTTCGAAGAGGTGGCAACCAAGGTCTGTTTCATGGACCTCCAAGATAAAGCTGTGTTACCAATGGTAAACACATATCTGCTCTGGGACCAAGCTTTATCCGGATTTGATAAATAACCAGCATCTGCATATCCAATCAAGTTTGCATCCTTCAGGGACGCATAGGGATAAAATAAACCCATGTCCATTGTCCCTCGGAGATAAGGAAAAATCTCCTTTATGCCATTCAAGTGGCGGCGTGTTGGTTTAGAACTGAATCTAGCAAGTAAATTCACTGAAAACGAGATATCAGGTCTGGTGCATTGAGATAAGTACAATAATGCGCCTATTGCACTTAGATATAGCACTTCTGGTGCCAGCACCTCCTCACCTTCTTCCATAGGGCGGAATGGATCCTTTGATTTATCTAATGACCTGACTACCATTGGTGTGACTGATGGTTTTTCCTTGTCCTCATTGAACCTTCTCAATATCTTCTGGATGTAGTTCAATTGGTGGACCATTATTCTATCTATACGCTGAACTATTTGTATACCAAGGCAAAAACTGGTCCTCCCAAGGTCCTTCATCCCGAATTCTATTTTTAGGAGCTGGGAAATTTCTTGGACTTCTTCTGGAGTCCCTATCAAGTTCATGTCATCGACATATACAGCCACGATAGCAAAACCAGTCCTTGTTCTTTTAATGAACATGCACGGACATATATCATTGTTTACATATCCCCTTCCGAGAAAGTATTGGCTGAGACGGTTATACCACATCCTTCTGGATTGTTTCAAACCATATAATGAACGCCTCAAACTCACTGAGAGCGTGTTCTGTGGTCTAGAACTACTTGCCTCGGGTATCTCTTGTCCTTCAGGTACTTTCATATAAATACTCTTATCTAGATCCCCATAAAGATACGCTGTGACCACATCCATAAACTGCATAGTCAGTTTTTCAGAGACTACTAAACTGACCAAATATCTGAATGTAATAACATCCATAACGGGAGAGTAAGTCTCATCAAAGTCAATCCCATGTCTTTGAGAGAAGCCTTGTGCCACAAGGCGAGATTTATATCTCATAATCTCATTTCTCTCATTCCTTTTTCTCGTAAATACCCATTTATATCCCACGGGTATAACCCCAGGAGGTGTAGGAACTACTGGTCCAAACACTCTTCTTTTCTTAAAGGAATCAAACTCAACATGGATTGCTTTCTCCCATTTAGGCCAATCAACTCTTTGCTTTCACTCATCTACGGAGCGAGGTTCAATATCATCACCACATATAATCTCTGTCGCTACCGTATAAGCACATACATCGTTGATAATCATATCATCCCGATGCCATATCTCATATATGCATGCATGACTAACTGATATTTCTCTATTCTCAGAATGGATGTCAATGTCGAGGCGTCCCCCAACTTCGTTTCCAAAACAAATCCATAATCTGGAACAATATCATGAGATAGATCGGATGAGATCCCAATTTTACTATCGCTAACGGGATTTGACTTTTGTGCACTCACCCGTTTATGAGGATGCGAATCCTTGGATCCAACTGGCCTCCCTCTCTTCTGAGCAGGGGTATCTATTTCGCTAGCTGGGATCACTGGACTTCTTGATACTACTCCTTCTGGGAGTTCTATCCTTGCAGGCACATTTACTTGTTCAACCCGTTCAACATTGACAATATTAGGAATAGGATCAACTGGAACCGAAGCCGATGGCTCACATCGAGGGCGTTTGGAGAAGAATCCATCAACCTTAGATTGCTTACCTATCAAAAATGATAACAAAAATTGCTCAATAAATCCCCAAATCATCAATTTCAGATTTTAAAACCCAAAAAATGAATTTAAAAAAATACCTTTTTGAGATTGAGACATTGTGGAGGAAGGAAAACAGGGGCAGATCACGGATGTATGCCGACAGTCGACTTGCCGTGGCCGGTGGTCTGTGCGACTATGCCGGCGTCGTCTCCGTCGATTACTCGATTTGCAGAGAGAAGAAATGGAATGCGGCGTAAAAAATAAAAGTTGATGGTCTGTTCTGCGTTGCCCGTTTAAGTTTGGTTTAGTCTTTTTGTAATAGTTTTATTTTTAACACTCTGCACCCCTCTTCTTTCAAAAATCACAATTTACACCCCTATATTTTTTTATAACTACTCGGTATTTTTTTTTTTTGGAAATCCAGGGTGTGCATCGGCCCACCCTGGTTATATACTACATCCGCCCCTGTGATACGTATCCCACGTATATGCCTAACCTCCTCTGAGGTCCCATCTTTGTTCGTTGTGGTGGAGGAGTTCTTATTATATACTAGAATTAGTATACACAGCAAGCCAACACTTAGTTATATGACTCATCCACCCTATCTCTGTAATTTACATATACACCCCTTATATAATAGCCCAATACAATAGGAAGCCCCACACTTATACATATTTACAGCAGGTGGGGAATTTTTATTTTTTTCCCTTTTTTGTTTCTTTTTCACATAAGTCCATATATCACCCAATACGTTGCTATTTTGCATTTAAAACCCTTATTTTTCCATGTGTATCACTCAAATAGCTATCTAACTAGCTTTGTCAGCATTTTCGTTAATTTTTGGATGGAAAGTTAACGGTGGCCAAATATACCCACATTTTTCTTGAGTTTAAGGGTAAGGATGGCAATTATCGAGTTTAGGGGCAGATCTGCATCTTAGGCTTAAGTACAGGGGCATAAATATATATTTTCCCTTTGTATTTTATTTCTTTCATTTTAAAAAGATAGTTATATATGCATAAAGAAATACATTACAACATTAAATATATATTTGGAGTTATATCTACATACTCCCTTCGTCATGTCGTTTTGAGAGTTGATTTTTGTCTCATAATACTTGTCGTTTTACTATTATCAAGGTTTTTTTGTTGTTGTATACCAATTATACACTTATGAAACTTTTTCACATGCATTAATCGTTTCTCTTATCCCCTCCAAGACACTAGTGCGAGTTCCTTTTTTAATTTGACATCATAATTAAATTAGTACTGATATTTGTACGGAGTAGATCTTTATACTCCCTCCGTCCCGGACTAATATTCTTAGTTTGATTTTATACGGAGCTTAAGAAAAAACAAATATTGTGAGTATGAAAAATAAAGTAAATGAAAATAGGAGAGAGAAAGTGGGTAGAGAGTTTTTGCTATGAGAATGACAGGTGGGTCACATAGTCTATTTTAAATAATAAAGCAACTGAAAACTTTAATTTGAGAAAAACAAAAAAAAAAAAAGTTAGAACTTTAGTCTGATATGATACAGAGGGAGTACTACGAATGAGCTAGCTATATTATGCTGATTGTGCCATTAGCTGTCTGATAATGATGGTTAATTATTAATTTCTCTTTTTAGTATATGTAATGACCGAGCCAGCTAACTATAAGCCCACGTCTCCAGTACTTTTGAGTGACGAAATCACCTGCAACCTTTTCACAGCTCCGTTTAGGCCTGGCAATCGGGTCGGGTTGGTTCGGGTTAAAGCGGGTAACGGGTTGATGTGGGTGACGGGTTGGAACGGGTGAGACTCATTACAACCTGTTTAACATATGGGTTAAGCAGGTCGGGTTGGTACAGGTCACCTGATAAATCAGCTTCTTTCATGTTGACGTTTTTTTTTGGCAAACAAGCACTTGTATACATAAACATAGAAGTTATTTTACAACCTTAGTTTCACACTGAAATTCACTTATGTTTCTACACAAAAGATACCCATCCACAACCTTTTTTAACGTTTGATACAAGTAGAAAGGAGGATCTACAAAAACTTCACATATGTTATCCGATTGAGCTGCATTTTTTGCCAAAAGATCTGCCACGCCATTTCCTTCTCGATAAGCAAAAGAAACCCATACATGCACGAAAGAGTCCATCAACTTTCTACAATCATTTAGAACTACTGCCGCTCCTGATGGAGGTTTTTGATCCCTGCACAAAATATTAAAAATTACTAAAGAGTTTGTTTCAATATGTATTTCAGTAATATTGAGAGTTTTAACACATATTAATCCTTGTCGAAAGGCCATAGCTTCTGCCATTATATTTGTTGTTAAGCCCACCGACTGACTAAAACCCCCTACACACACTGGCCTATTTTGTTTCTTATAACGCCTCCTATACACCCAGATCCTGGATTTCCTCTTGACGCTTCATCAACATTGAGCTTATACTCTGTGCATTGGGAAGTCTTCCATCTCACTGCAATTAATATTTTAGGAGGAACAATACGATAGGGGTTGTGATAAAAAGATAAATCCATATTCATTTCTTTTAGTAACATACGAAACTTAAATGATGAAATAACTTCATTACTAAAAAGAAATGTATTCCTCATTTGCCATACCAACCAATATGCATTCAGATTACAAATTAAAACTGCCCAATTCTTTTCCTTAAACGAATATGAATTAAAATATTTGCAGAAAGTAACGGGGTTAACAAACCCGCACAACGAATTTCATCAAAAATTATACACTCATTTACTAGATGCCAAATAGATTCATTCATCCTATGACATAAAGGACACTCAGCAGAGTTTATTATTCGTTTTCTTGCTAAGTTTGTTGTACTTGGAAGAACGTCCTGACTTACTTGCTTGCCAAATAAAATGTTTCTATAACGACCCAAACATTCCAATAATAATAATTATCCATAAACTAGGAAATCCCAAACGTCAAACACAATTCAAATCCAACGTTCACTTGTAACGGCTAGTATATCTAACCACAATTCAAAATAGTGCGGAAGCATAACTATAATTCAAACTTTAACGGTTAGTACAACTCACTAGCTCTAACATAAAACGAAACAATTGTCCTAAAACTCTTCAATTGAACCACGGATTGTCCTTCCTTGCGATCCAATCATTCCCTCTACTCTTTACCTGGGGAAAATAATATAAGAAAGGGGTGAGCGAACAATGCTCAGTAAGTTCATACGGGATCTCTCCGGGTACTAAGAAGAGATGACCGAAAGAACGGAGCCAAACAATATTCTCAATGAAAGGCTTAACATCAATAACTTAACTGTAATAATCACAGAATACAGTTATAACGCTTAAGAAGTTGTGGCACTATCACTAGTTCGTCAATTCCAAAGTTTCAAACACCTTTTCAGGGTGTTACACCTTTCAGGGTGTTAAGAGAATAAGAGACCTCACACCTTTCAGGGTGCTCCTTTATTAAGTTCGATCATGATCATTAAGCTACTTCATCAAATAGCATATGTGTGTCTAAGTTCTTTTCAATCAAACTAGACAATTTCATTTAGTCCTTTTCAATCAGACTAATTCCTGCGAAGTCCTTTTCAATCAGATAAAGCTAACTCCACCTGTTCAACTAGATACAATAATATTCCACTTAGTGTTCAAAGGTACAAGAACACATAATACAATTTCATTTCACTTTAGATACCCATTGAACAATACACATCAAGGGTAAGATCAATTCAAGAGACGTTCATGTCATAAGAGTTCAAATATTACCGGCCACTGGGTAGCTATACTTTAGAAAGAATTATGAGGATCCTATTTCAAAGGATGAATCTCAAAAGACTTAGGAACGTAATCCCTTACCTTGGCTTGCTTAATCTTCTTTTCAATACCACGCGCACGTATCTACAATCATGCGAAATAACTTTCTTAGACAAAAGTAATACTATTTACTTCCGTCCCCAAAATACTTTACTCCTCTTATTATTAACCTACAAGTTATTCTCCTTAACTCCTTTAAGGTTAATACTCACTCTAGGGTTTCTCATATTACCATTTATATTATGCCCAAAATACCCTTTTAGATTTACCAAAATACCCCTAGGGTTTACCCAAAATACCCCTAGGGTTTACTATCATCGATTCCCATTTACTATTTTCCAATTCTCAATTACACACACTAAAAACACCTTCACAGCACACACACAAACACACACACACTGCCTTCACGGAACACACACAAACACACACACGCACATGCTGCCTTCACGGCACACACACAAACACACACACACGACACTGCACACACCCAACGCACACAAACACACACATCGCACACACTAACACATACACACGCACTGACATACACACACACTCACAATAATCTTCTTCTTCCTTTAATCAACCCAAACCCTAGTTGATCCCAATTATTCTTAGGGTTTCTTAAACAATAATTCTCATTGATTTACACTAGAGAGAAAAGATTAGGCGATTGGGAGTACCTTCGATGGTTGATCCGAACTCCTCTCCTTCCTTTGCCTTCTCTCTCTCTCTCTCTCTCTCTCTCTCTCTCTCGGTCTCTTCCTTCGTTTCCCTCTCTGCAGCTCTCTCTCTCTCTCTGCGCCGCTCCTCCCTCTTTCTCCCGTTCTTTATTTTCTTTTTGTGGTGAGATAATAATAATAGGTTAGGGATTTTAGAGAGTTTATATAGTTTAGGGTTTTCAATTCCCTAACTAAAAAGGATTCCTTCTCCTCTTAAAATAATGACTTGGGCTTTTCTACTTTGACCCAATAACTAAACCCAATACTTTTATTAATGGCTCGGCCCAAATAATAATTAAAAGGTTAAAAGAAAATAAACAATTAGGGGGGTGGGGATTTTGGTTGTTACAGTTTCAATCTACGCCTACAAGGAAGCTTCCAAATTACTTGCCAAGGAATAAAAGGCTGAGGGTTTTGTAAATTGTTATTGTTGAAATTCCACTTATACGTCTTATTAACCGAAAAAGTGTTGCCCTCACTTGGTTCTCATTGTAAAGTATCTTCCCGATTAAAAACAGACCAAGGATACGATTTTATTTTTTCAATAATATCAGGAGATAAAAAATGTTTCAACTTAGATAGCTTCCACCCTGACCCTTCTCTATAATGTTGAACCAAATGTTGATTCCAATTTTGAGGAATTACCCTAAAAGAAAGTTTTTCAAGAGTACTAGAATCGCACCACTTATCCTTCCAAAACAAGGTATCCAAACCATTTCCTACTTGATGCGTTAACCCCAAGTAGAATAAAGGAACAGTTTAGTAAGTTGTTTCCAAACCCACAATGAATTTTGATTGCTAGAGGCTACAAGAATGTTAGAACATTGATAGTATTTAGCTCTCATCATTTTCGCCCATAGAGAGCTTGGCTCTTTTAGAAGTTTCCATAAAAGCTTAAGCTGAAATGCAGTATTTACATGCATTAAATTACTTATCCCCAAACCTCCCAGCGACTCAGGTTTTTCAATTTTATCCCAAGCAATCATTGGAACTCCTTTACCCAAAGTCGATCCCTTCCAATAAAAAGACCTAATGATTGAAGTAATTTTTTTGTAGCTGTCTTAGGAAAGAAAAAGGCCGACATAGAATAGATAGGAAAAGCTAATAAAGTATCTTTTATCAAAGTAACTCGTCCAGCTTTTGCAAGCAACTTATTTTTCCAGCTCGAAAGTATATTCATAAAGTTTAACGAAAGAAATAAAATCTTAGTTACCCGACCATTTGGGAGCGGGACACCTAAGTATTTTTCTCCCTGAAAAAATTCCCTGAAATTTAGCACCCTTAACGTTGCAATTTTAATCTGAGTTGAAACCCCTGGGGAAAACAAAATAGAAGATTTGTCTTGATTTAACAACTGTCCCGAAGCTAAACAAAAATCAATTAATGTCTTTATAAAATTCAATACTGAAGAAGGTCATTTCTAATAAAAATAAAACAATCATCTGCAAAGGCTGAATAAGGGATCTCAGGACCATTTCTACTAGATTTAACCACTTTTATTTGTTTGGATTGTACTTTTTCCATTAGACTTATAAACAACACATCAAGAGTCGTGATAAGCAGATACAGCTATAATGGGTCTCCCTGTCTAATTCCCCTAGATGGTTGAAAACTCTGTCCAACCTGACCATTAATCAGAGTCTTAAAAGACACAGAAGAAATACAACACATTATACACTTAATCCAATGGTCAGGGAATCCATATTTTGTTAAAACTTGTTTAATATGCGACCATTCCAGACGATCATAAGCTTTTGATAAATCTAATTTAAGAGCAACATCCCCAACTTTTGATTTATGTCTATGCATTGAGTATAACATATCAGGCGTAATAAGAATATTATCTTGAATACTACGCTTGGGAACAAAGGCATTTTGGAATGGTGAAATGATCTTGTCCATCAACGGATGCATTCTCGCCACCATTATACCACTAATCACCTTTTAAATAATATTACATAAACTAATTGGGCGAAAATGTTCCACTTTAGACGGATTTACTTTTTTTGGAATGAAAACAATTAAAATTTCATTAAGCTTTTCCAAATCACTCGGCGAGTAAAAAAAATCCGAATAATCTTAAAGATTGAAATTCCTACTGTTTCCCAATTTTCTTGAAAAAAATGTGTTGTAAAGCCATCAGGACCTGGGGATTTGTTTGAAGGAATTCGGAACAAAACACGCATAATTTCAAGGTTTGAAATTGGTCTTAACAACATTTGACGATCCTGCTCTAAAATCCTAGGTAATTGAGGGAAATAGTAATTATTTGAAGGATTAGAAGTAGTAAAAATCTTATCATAATAATATGCAAACTCCTTATTAACTCCTTCAATTGACGAAATCCAACCTTGGGTATCTGACAAAATAGCTTGAACTCTATTAATTCTTCTACGCCCTTGAACATAGGCATGATACGCTTTTGTACTACAGTCCCCATTTTTTAACCATGACTCCCTCGATCTAACCTTCCAGTATAAGAGCTCTTTATGTCTAGCCCGCACTAACTCATTAGTCAACCTAGCTTCCTCACAGAAAAGAAACTACGAAGAATTATTAAGAATTTTTGACTGAATAAATTCTAAAGAGTTTTGAAGGCGATGAATAATCTTTGACCAGTTAAAAACAAACCTTTTTTTTTTTCAAGAAGTAATTTTGGAAGAAAGCCTAGCAAGATGAAAACTTAAATTTTTGATAGACGAGGACCCTGAATACTTCACCCAAAAATTATTAATTAGATTTTTAAAAGAAAGATGAGTATCCCAAGAGGCATCATAAATAAAACGGGACGGAAAATGAAAATTTAAAATGTGAAATTCAACTTGAATAGGTCTGTGGTCCGAACCCGAAAAAGGAAGATGAGAAACTTGGGTCAGCGGAAAAGCATTGAACCAACTCGAATTTGCAGAAAACCGGTCTAAACGTTCCCTTAACACCACCAAACCCCTAATCCGTCTCAACCAAGTAAAAATATTGCTTGTGAACCCTAAATCTGTTAGCCCAGCCGAATCTAGACAACTTTGAAAATTAATAGCTTGATTCCTGTTAAAAACTCCACCCCCTGTTTTTTTCACCCGATGATAACATTGCATTAAAGTCTCCTCCTATAATCCAAGGACAATCTATAGAAACAGATAAATTAGAGATAGAATTGTTGGTGTATATGCCCTGGGCATGTTATTGGCACGTTGTTTGACAATGTTTGTTATCACTTTTTCATTTATATAAAGAGATGTTTTAGATTATTATTTGTTGTTACATGTTTTGTTACAATAATCTCCGTCCCTAGTACTCATGAAGAACAAGTATAAGTTTAATTCGATGATCATGTGTATGGGATACAAGTTAAACTTATGGGTGTGTGTTGGTGAACACATACTGGACATGACCCAACTATGAGGTTTATGTCATAATCATGATGTCATAATTAAACCTCTAAATAGTTATATCATTGACCTTAGACCTGAGATTATTACGATCTTCCACACAGTGGAGATCATGTTTGACAAATTCAAACGTTACTCTTAATCAAGTAATTATAAAGGATATGATTGGCATGATCAAAGCTATGGGAAGTGTAATAATTCAAGATGGAATTTGTCCCTCTTTATGAGAGGTGTCAAGCTTGGGCCCCTCGATGAATAGTATTGATGAAATGCATGGCCGTGCTCAAATGGATTGATATGATCAATGTCATTTGTATTATCAACTATTTGGAATCGAGAAAAGTATTGGGTATTGTAAGTTGACCATTGACTATGGCTTACGCTCAATGATATTGTGGACAAAGAGTTTGTGATATTATCTATAATAGGATTCACGAACTTTGACAAGTTATATTAATTGGGTAGTCATGATGGCTTGCTAGAGTCCGCTCATGATTTATGTTATCAAATGGTTTTGATCACATTGCCAACTTAATATAATCCTATGGGGTCACACACAAAAGAACGAATTCGAAAAAGGGCTGAATTGGAATTTCGGAAAACCTTAAAATCAGATTTTAAGGAGAAATAAGAAAACAAAGAATCTGGAGGGGTGGTCCGGCCGGACCCTAGGCATGACCCGGTCGGACCTAGGGGGTCCGGTCAGACCTATATTGCTACCTACCCGGACCTCTGTTTTACTGCTTTTCGGGATTTTTGACCTCCGAGTTTTGACGGGATTTTGGCTTTGAAACCTAAACTAGTTGGGTTTTAAAAGTATAAATACCCCTCTCAAAACCCTAGGTCATAAGTTATTATTGTAATCAATATTGTAAGCCTCCAAGAGAGAAAAACTAGTCTTCTTCTTCCTCAAAAACAAGAACCCTAGTTTTCATATAGCCACTTGATGTAGGAGCAGACCGGGTGAGAATTCCATCATCGTAGACCAGACGCCCGCTCGCTTGCCATCAAGCGCCCACCTGGAATTAATTGCAAGACGGATGATGTTTATGCCGTGTTCGAGCGCTCGCCTGGGGGTAACCAAGCGCCCGCTTGGTTTACGCACAGAATGTGACCAGTTATGTTTTTTACTGTTTGACGCGCAGAATTAGGGTTATTTTCGGTATTATTGTTTGTTTAGGTATTTTGTTAGACTAGGGTTATTTGTTAGTGTTAGTACCCGATCCTGAAAATGAGTTTATTAGGGTTTTCCCAAATTACGAGGACTTTATAGTAATTAAAAAACCTTACAAAGACTTGTCCCAGATTCCCAAAAATAGCTCAATGTTCTAGAAAACATTAAATATGGACATTTAGGGTTGCCTTGTATGAACGGTAAAACCCTAGCTTGAATTTCACGTCAGCGCGCAACGATGGCCACGCGACCACTTTCGTACCTAGCCATCTTGGCCACGCGGCCACTTTCGTATCTAGCCATCTTGGCCACGCGGCCAACCTCGCTCCTTCAGATCTCAGCCGTTGGATCTTCCCCTTTGTTTACTATATAAACCAATCTCAGCCTATTGGTTTAGGATCCGAATTTTAGAGCTTCCAAGTGACGATTTTGCTCCCAAATCAAGTCATTCAAGCCTCCAAGAACACTCTCAAGAATCCCAAGAAGATCCAAGGTTATTTCTTGTCAACAAAGGTAAGTTTTCTAACTTTTTCTTCATGTTCTTGCCATATTATTAATTTAGATCCATAATATTCATATTCTTAATATGTTTATTCATATGTTCTTCATAACATTCATATTCTTAATATGTTTATTCATGTGTTCTTCATAATATTCATGTTCCTAACATCTTTATTCATATTTTCTTCATGACATTCATATGTTCATAATATGTTCTTCATATGTTCATCATGTTCTTAGATTAAAACCTTATTTATGCTATATTTAGGGTTGCGATCTTCATGTTAACATGTTATTTCATAGCCGATGATGATCTAGGGTTCATCAACCCGAGGATGATCTAGGAACTACTTCTAAACCCTAATCTTTAGGTAATTCCCCCCTCATTATGCATGATCCCGATTCTTCTGCCTATTCTAAATTCTTTTCGAACTACGCTAACCTGAGCTTCTCACATTGAGAGGAACGTAGGCAATCTTCGGATCCGGTCTCAATCACTAACACACTACATACACCGCATCATGATAGAAAGACCGATCAATTCGGGCAATAGGAGTGATAACGTGAATATTCTTCTCTTGTTGTAATTTGACCCCCGAACCCATTAACATGCTTTTCTCAATGTTTTGGCTATAATTAAAACGGCGTGGCGACTCTCATAATTTTAATGTTGCTATGAATGTCCAAAATTCAAACACACATATTCACAGTGGCGACTCTGCTGGGGACTGCTTTGAAACTTTTTCAAACTTAGTGGGTCTAACTTTCGTTCACATCATGATGTTTGCCATGTTCTCACATGCACCTTACAGTTTGCCATGTTCTCTCATGCACCACACACTTTGCCATGTTCTCACATGCACCACGCACTTTGCTATGTTCTCACATTCACCACGCACTTTGCCATGTTTGCACATGCACCTCACATCTTGCCATGTTTGCACATGCACCTCACACTTTGCGTTTGCACATGCACCTCACACTTTGCCATGTTTGCACATGCACCTCACACTTTGCCATGTTTACACATGCACCTCACACTTTGCCATGGTTGCACATGCACCTTGTATTTTTGCCATGTTAATATGTGTACCTTGTATTTTTTTCAATACATGTATTTTTTGTACTTTCCCTATAGTACTAAGGTCAAACGAGACTTTGCTATGCTCCCTTGTACATTTTATCCTCTCCCTCTTCTCTCTCTCTCTTGCATTGCATTGCATCATTCAAGCATTAAAAAAACACCTCTCTTTTCTCCCTAAAAAGAATTAGTTTCTTGCCACACACTACCACTAGTCCGTGTCAGCACTGCATAGGTCCCCATTACCCGGAGTATTCGATGTGCAGGAATTTGTACGCTACTGTCGCACTCTTTTCGAGTCACCCGTCTACCCCACTCACCATGTATGTTCCACGAGCGGTGGGAACCTTTATCCTACCCGTGTCAACCCACACATAGAGATTAGGACACTCCTTGGATCAACCATTTAGGATGTAAATAAATGCAAAACTTTTCGCAAAATAAAATGTGCATTGCATCTAGGCGACCTCTAAGGTCCATCGCTCACCCTTGGGCTATCTATCAAAATTCCTCATCTTGGCCTATCTAGGTTACCTACCCATCATTGCGATCCATTTGGGTCTACCCTTCATCTCGACCCGCTTTGGCACTTTTCAGAATGAATCAATAAAAGAGCCAAAATCCCACCATCCTTTGGCCTCTTAGGACAATCTAATCATCTTTTACCTCTTAGGTCAACCTTTGACCGCCTAAGTCAACCTTGACCGCCTAAGTCAACCTTCCCAACCTTTGACCTCCTAGGTCAACCTTATCACCTTCGACCTCTTAGGTCACCCCTCGACCTCTTAGGTCAACCTTTGACCCCATAGGTCAACCTCATCCGCCTTTGACCTCTTAGGTCTACCCTTGACCACCTAGGTCAACTTTATCCGCCTTTGACCTCTTAGGTCTACCCTTGACCTCCTAGGTCAACCTTATCACCTTCGACCTCTTAGGTCACCCCTCGACCTCTTAGGTCAACCCTTGACCGCCTAGGTCAACTTTATCCGCCTTCGACCTCTTAGGTCAACCCTTGACCTCCTAGGACAACCTTATCACATTTAACCCCCTAGGTAAACTTTATCATCTTAGGTCTACCCTTGACCCCCTAGGTCAACCTCATCCGCCTTCGACCTCTTAGGTCAACCTTTGACCCCCTAGGTCAACTTAATCATCTTTGACCTCTTAGGTCAACCTTTGACTCCCTAGGTCAACCTCATCCTCCTAGGTCAACCTTATCACCTTTGACCTCTTAGGTCAACCTTTGACCCCCTCGGTCAACATTATCACCCGTTGACCTCTTAGGTCAACCTTTGACCTCCTAGGTCAACCCAATCACCTTCGACCTCTTAGGTCAAACTTGGACTCCTAGGTCAACCTTATCCGTTTTCGACCTCTTAGGTCAATCTTTGATTCTATAGGTGAACCCAATTACCTTTGGTCCTAACCCGCTTAGGTCAAACCGTCATCTTGACCCACCTAGGTCATTATTTGACCCACCGTCGTCCAGACCAACCTAGGTCAACCCGTTTAGGTCCACACACCATCCTTGACCCATTTAGGTCAACTTGTCCGTCTTAGGTTAAAACTACCCCTTCACCTTTGACCCGTCAAGGTCACCCCATGACCCGCTTAGGTCGACTTACCTATCTTGGATCCATCTAGGTCAATCTCCAACCTTCCTTAGTCCACCAACCCGAATAGGTCAACCTTAGACCCGCTTAGGTCAAACCATGTTTATCCCGCTTAGATCATCCTATAGGCAAACCGCTACAACCCGCTATCTTGATTCATTCACCATATAGGTCAATCCAACCCTTCTCATTTAGGTTGACCTATCCTTTACCCATCTAGGTCAACCCACCATTATCTTCGCATCCTAGCTTGAACCATTTCTTGTCTCAAACCTTAGGTCAAACCTTAGGTCAAATTTAGGTCAAACCTTAAGTCAAACCTTACCCGATTCCTATAGGTCTTCCTCACCCATGCTCGACTACAGACCGAGTCATCTCCCTATTTTTGACCCCTATGGTCATCTCTCACCTCTTTTTAAAAGTCTAACTTGATTCGAACTAGGCGACCTGAGCCTCTTATTGTGTGGGACCTCTCCCTCATGATAAGGGGAACGTAGGCAACTTCGGCCCGGTCAAACTTTCAATTTTTTACCAAAATGCATTTCAAAAATGTGGAGACCGACTCTTTTCCAAAAAATGATTTTATAACGATGCCTTATCATTAAATACGAATCTAATTTAATTCAACTAAGAGGCTTAATTCTTTCATGACTAGAGTTCTGCATCATGTCGGCTGCAAGGAACATCGAAGTTGCAACTGAAGCTGCTACCCAAGATCCCGAGACAATCCTCTACACCGGTACTGCTCTCAGTAAGCAAGCATCCCACTTCGAAGCCATCCTCGATGAACAAGCAATCCACTTTAAGGCCATTCTCAACGAGCAAGCAACACACTTTCAGAAGGAGATGCATAAGACCCTAAGAAATATCGAGAGGCGCCATTTGTCTGACATTCGTGGCGTTTATGATTACCTCAGCCGAGTTCTCCCTCTTGCTCAATGTCAACACCCGTACGCTCCTCAAATGTACGGGCCGCCACAGACTTTCCCCGTCGGGATGCCTCCTATGACTACTCATCAACAAGGGATACCGGTACCTAAATCACCCTCAAAGACAGTTCGTGAAAGGAAGGACGAGCGCAAATTCGATGACTTAGGTATGCCGTTAGCCAAATTCTTCAAAGGTTTGGTTCGAGCCGGCAAGTTGGCTCCTCTACTCAACTATGAACCAAACAGGGTAAGACCAGACTTGGATCCCTCCAAATACTGCAAATACCACCAGTACATTGGGCATGACACTGAAGGTTGCCTCCAATTGAAAAGGAAGATCCAAAGCCTCATTGATAGCGGAGCCATCACCCGCGATAGGAATGCATGGGCGTGAGCAAAGTCCAAACAAGAAAGAGCAAAATGGGGCTACCTCTTTTAAATAATAAATAAAAAGGGTCATTCAGTCTTCGTAGGTTCTAGAGTGTCTTTAGTCAAAAGTCCACCTTGGACTATTTTTGTTTCTTTAGTAAAAGTCCACCCCGGATTAGTCGTTTTTCTTTCAAATAATAAAAGAGTCTTTATTTCTTTTCTCTCTAGACTTGAGACATAATCTTGCATAAATCGATTCCATGAAAATTGTCTTATTCACCATCTTCACTTGATTGCTATATCTTTATATGATGAATTAATCTTAATCTTACTCATTAATGACGACTCATTAAAAGGTAAATGGACCCATAAACCATTCACATAACTAAATACACAATTAGTCTCAAGATAACAAATGCTTTGACCAATTGGGATGAACGAATCACTTTCTCTTCTCTCTACATTCTACCCCCATACACTCTCTCTATACACTCACCCCTTGTACACACTTCATGTACACTCTCTATATACACCTTCTCCCATACACTATCCTCATACGCCTCTCATCCCACCATTAGACCCCTTTTCCATACGGTCATGACAAAGAAATGGACTGCGGTTGCTCATCATCAAATAGACATCCATACTGCCACAATTTAAGGGGTTGTTTGTTCCCTTCATAATTACTACATGCCGATACACCGGGGCTGTCCGTATTCCATCGCAAATATAAAAGAAATGCACGAAGTTGTTCATGCCATTAATAGGTGCCACGTGATAATCCGATGGAGCTCTACCAGTATAAATCAAGGGCTAGGATGCCCGCCGCCAGCAAAAGGCCGCTTGAACTATAAAGAGGCTACCTCGCAATCGAGAGAGGCGAAAGCAAACTAGGGGCTCGTCTTGCCCAACGTTTCATGTACAAATATATATAAAAAAAAAGGCTCGCTAGGTTGAAACCCAAAAGGGCAACCTAGGCAAAAGTTAGAGCATTGCACCAAAAAGAAGCCCGCTAGGTTGAAAACCCGAAAGGGCGGCCTAGGCAAAAAAAGGGTGTGCACAAGGAGATAAAATAAAAAAAAATAAAGAAAAATAGAAGGGGCTATCACCATAGAAAAGTAAAAGTCCCATTTTATTTTCACTTCAAATGTTCTATTTTTCTTTCTTTCCCTACAAAGAAGATTAACGCGGTAGCAGCAGCCATGGCAACTACAAGGGAGCAATCCACCGCAATGAGCTGCAATGAAGCAATCCAAAGCAACAAGCTACAACGGAGCAACCTATCGCGACAAATGAACCTCATACTCAAACCCAACTCCATCATCAGCCAGGATATCCCCGAACTACGCGGACCTGAGCTTCTCACCTTGAGGAGAACGTAGGAAACCTTAGGGTCCGGTCCAAAATATACACAACCCACCTCGTAGCCAATTTTCCTTCTCTTCTCTCTTGCCCCATATTTCTACTCCTGACTTCTTCACTCACAGTTGATCAAAACATTTATTATTTCGAGACTACTTGTCTAAAACATAATCATAAGATGCATAACTAATCAACGAGGTCCATTCTCGAGCAATCAAATGAGAATCTTGAATAAAACAATTTTCAAATGTCTCGACAAGTCTTCCGTTCTACAATCTAGGAAAGAGCTAAACACTTACTTTCTGTCAAGCAGGGGCTTCCTCCCTTTTGTACATATATACACTTAGTTGTCCAAAGAGTCAAAATGTGAGTACTATCTCTCTCTCTCTCTCTCTTACTCTCCAAAATGCCCCCGCATGTTTTCATACAATTCTTTTTCTTTTTTTTTTGAGTCGACTGAATGATTTCTTAAAAAAAAAAAAAAAAAAAAAAAAATTGACGCAAAAGAGATGCCCGCTAGATTGAAAACCCGCAAGGGCGGTCTAGGATGAAAAAAGGGTGCGTCTTAAAAGAGGTAGGATACCCCGCTCTACGCAACTGGGGCTTCCCTAACAATAAAGGACCGACCATAAGGTTTCTCAAAGAATGCCGGGGCTTCATCAAGCACATACTTAGAAGAAGATGACTCCTCATCATCAAGCTCGACGTAGGATTTCTCAAAGGAGGGAGGATACCTGCTCATCAAACTAGAGCGTCCTCAACAAAATGGGTCGACTATGCGCTTTCTCGGAGAACACCGGAGCTTCAACAAGAAAGGGCATCCCTCATCGCCGAGCTCAGCACATGACGAACACTTTGAATTTGTTAGAATCATAACTAATTATAAGGCATCTTTATAAAATCATAACACTTTCAAAAGTATTCTCTTCCCCGACACTTTGTTTATAAACCCGCACTCTCGGTCTCCACAAAATTGTAAAAACATCCTCGATCCATCTAAGACCCATCTACGTGATTCTTGAGTTGACTCGGTCCTTTACCCTATCTCCTTCATTTTAGGGAACCCCTAGGCCTAAGCCCTCAACTCTCTACGTCCCAATCTTACCTGATTCAAAACCTTAGGTCTTAAACCAGTCTACCGAATCCATATTCTTAGAATGACCCATTAGGTCCCCGACCTACCGGTCTCGAGTCTACCCGATCTCTTAGATCCCAAACCTACCAATATATATTCATCCTTACCTTTTCCAGACTATGTCTCCCTTATCCTCTTAGGTTCAACCTCTTAGGTCTACCCAGTCTAACCTGTTGAGCGATCCCTTGGATGCCAAGACCATTCGAGTCTACCAAACTTATCCTTGAAGTCCATGATATGTCTGATCTATACCTTAGGCCTCAACCCCTAAACCTTTAGGTCACAAGACTTTCTACCCTCTAGGTCTCTCACCTTACATCTCCACCCTTGGAACTCTTTAATTCCCAAGCCTACTTGGTCAGATTAAAAGCGACGCATCTACGTCTCCCGACTCCCGTCATGTCCAAGCCATGACCCTACCACTCTTAAACCTACCAAGTACCAACCTAGTGTCACCCATTAGCCTCAAAAGACTTCCTAGTCTGACCTTCTACCCCTTAAGGACTCTAACCTACTTAATCCAAGCCGAGTCCAAACCTTGCCACCTATAAGGTCCACCCTTGAACTCCATGGATCTCAAACATCGCTCCCCCAACGAGTCCAAATCTCAAACCTTGCTAAAGTACATAGGATCTCCTGCGCACCACGCCATGCCATAGGGATCTCAATACCCATCAGGTTAAAACCCGTGTCCTTAAACACCTTTGGTCCCATACCTAACCTACCTTCGCAATTGCCAAACAAGCTTAGTCACACGCATGACCTCTAAGACAAAATTAAGTCCTAAGCATACCCAATCCTGTTAGGTACCTATTGCACTCGAGCAAAGTCTTTGAGACTCAATCCCTTTACCTAAAGCGCCAACATGGTCATATATCCAAAACCATTTCCCGCACCTATGGTTCGCACCTAGCCTAAACTTTCAAACACTCTAGGATACAAGCCCGACATGCGTATTAGGTACTAGGATCATCCAATCCCAATCTGTTGCTCCTTGGCCGACCTCAAGCCTGCTTGGTCCTAACCCATAACGCGGTTTCTCTAGGACAAAAGACTTACCCGCTTGAAAGCCTTATGTCCCAACGCTACCCTGCCTAGCCTTCGATCTCCTAGATCTCACGCCTACCATTCCATTAGGCCCCGGTATCCTTAACATGTGTCTGAGTCTTACCCTAGCTAAACCCTAGCACTCTAGCCTAGGTCTAACCTATCGAGCCTATCCAGCCATGAAGTATCAAGCTCACCTGCCCCAAACCGCAGCACTCTTAGACCTCAAACTTGCTCGGTCTAAACCAAGACAAACCTTCAAATGCTTTCGGTCTCCAAACCCTAGCCTTAAGCCTAAGTAGTCACATTCTCTTCAAACCCTAGCCTCAAGCCTAGGTAGTCACCTTCTATTCAAAGCCTAGCCTTAAACCTAGGTAATCGCATTCCCTCTAAACTCTAGTCCCAAACCTAGGTAATCGCCTTCTCTCTAAACCCTGGCCTCAAGCCTAGGAAGTCACCTTCTATCCGAAGCCTAGCCTTAAACCTAGGTAATCACATTCTCTCAACCTAGCCTCAAGCCTAGGTGGCCACGTCCTCTACAAACCCTAGCCTCTAGCCTAGGAAGTCACATGCGCTCCGAACCCTAGCCACAAGCCTAGGTAGTCACCTTCTATCCGAAGCCTAGCCTTAAACCTAGGCAATCACATTCTCTCAACCCCAGTCTCAAGCCTAGGTTGCCACATCCTCTACAAACCCTAGCCTCTAGCCTAGGAAGTCACATGCGCTCCGAACCCTAGCCTCAAGCCTAGGTAATCACATCTTCCCAAACCCTAGCCTCAAGCCTAGGTAATCACATCTTCCCAAACCCTAGCCTCAAGCCTAGGTAGTCACATTCCCTCTAAACCCTAGCCTCAAGCCTAGGTAGTCGCATTCTCTCCAAACCCTAGCCCCAAGCCTAGGTAATTACATCCTTCCAAACCCTAGCCTAAAGCCTAGGAAGTTACATCCTTCTTAAACCCTAGCCTCGATCCTAGGTAGCCACATCCTTCCTAAACCCTACCCTCGAGCCTAGGTAGTCATATTCCCTCCAAACCCTAGCCTCAAGCCTATGTAGTTACATTCCTTCCAAACCGTAGCCTGAAGCCTAGGTAATCGACATTCCCTCTAAACCTTAGTCCCAAACCTAGGTAATCGCCTTCTCTCTAAACCCTAGCCTCAAGCCTAGGAAGTCACCTTCTATCCGAAGCCTAGCCTTAAACCTAGGTAATCACATTCTCTTAACCTAGCCTCAAGCCTAGGTGGCCATGTCCTCTACAAACCCTAGCCTCTAGCCTAGGAAGTCACATGCGCTCCGAACCCTAGCCACAAGCCTAGGTAGTCACCTTCTATCCGAAGCCTAGCCTTAAACCTAGGCAATCACATTCTCTCAACCCCAGCCTCAAGCCTAGGTTGCCACATCCTCTACAAACCCTAGCCTCTAGCCTGGGAAGTCACATGCACTCTGAACCCTAGCCTCAAGCCTAGGTAATCACATATTCCCAAACCTAGCCTCAAGCCTAAGTAATCACATCTTCCCAAACCCTAGCCTCAAGCCTAAGTAATCACATCTTCCCAAACCCTAGCCTCAAGCCTAGGTAGTCACATTCCCTCCAAACCCTAGCCTCAAGCCTAGGTAGTCGCATTCTCTCCAAACCCTAGCCCCAAGCCTAGGTAATTACATCCTTCCAAACCCTAGCCTAAAGCCTAGGAAGTTACATCCTTCTTAAACCCTAGCCTCGATCCTAGGTAGCCACATCATTCCTAAACCCTCGAGCCTAGGTAGTCATATTTCCTCCAAACCCTAGCCTCAAGCCTAGGTAGTTACATTCCTTCCAAACTGTAGCCTCAAGCCTAGGTAGTCGACATTCCCTCCAAACCCTAGCCTCAAGCCTAGGTAGTCGCATTCCTTCCAAACCCTAGCCTCAAGACTAGGTAGTCACATTCCTTCCAAACCATAGCCTCAAGCCTAGGTAGTTACATTCGCTCCAAACCCTAGCCTCAAGCCTAGGTAGTTACATTCGCTCTAAACCCTAGCCTTAAGCCTAGGAAACCACAGCATCCTCTTTAACCCTAGCCCCAAGTTCTAGGGAATTTCCAAAGCCCCGTATGCAACATCCTTTCCAAAACTCCTGAAACCCTAGTCTCGAAACCTAGGAAATTTACAATCTCAATCCCCCATCTTATTGAACCCTAGTCTTACGCCTAGGATATGATGCCCTAGCGTCGAGCTTAGGATTCAGCAATCTCTCCAAACCCTAGCCTCGAGCCTAGGTAGTCACATTATCTCTGAACCCTAGCCTCAAGCCTAAGAATCCGTATTCACTCTAAACCCTAGCCTCGAGCCAAGGTAGTCCCATTATCTCCAAACCTTAGCCTCAAGCCTAGGTAGTCGCATTCGCTCTAAACCCTAGCCTCGAGCCTAGGTAGTCGCACTCTTTCTAAACCCTAGCCGCGGGCCTAGGAGACCATATCCTCACTCAACCCTAGCGACGAGCTTAGGATCCAGCATTCCCTTCAAACCCTAGTCCTAGACCTAGGAAATTCCTTTACCTTAGTCTCAAAGTATAGGGAGCTTACAATCCTTAACCTTAAAACCTAGCCTAAAGCCTAGGTTACCACGAACATTTTCAAGCCATAGTCACCAATCCCAGAAAATGGTGAACCCTAACATCAAGCTTAGTAAACCCTCCACAAAATCAATCCCTCTTTCTAGTGGTCCCTAGTCTCAAGCCTAGGAAGTCACAACCTTTCTAACTCCCAAACTTATGTCTAAAAGCCAACGCCTTTGCAACCTCTGAGCCTACCACAACTCTAAGCCCTAGCCTAGAAGCCTAGGATATTTCTAAAACCCTAGTCCCAAATTTGCTGTCCTTAACGCCAGTTTTCCTGAAACACTTCTAAAGCCTTAGGTCCTACCCTAAGCAACCAACCAAAAGGTTCCTTACCTAATGCCTTGGCTTGTAGCCTAGTCTTATGCATTCCCTCCTAATTTAAGACAAGTGGAGCCCAAACGCTATGCTCTCCATGATTATCCTTGCTCACAAGATATTAGAGACTCCCCGAGAGTCCCTCACCTTTGTGACTCCCCAAGAGTCTATCACCTTTGTGACTCCATGAGAGTTCATCCCTTTTGCAACTTCATAACAATCCGTCATCTTCGCGACTCATGATAGGTTTGCCAGCTTTATGACTCTGCAAGGGTCTATTGTCCTTTAGAACATCATTTGGTTTTAAAAAGCCTAAAAAAAATCTCTAAATTATCCTTTGTTTAAAAACTATCGTGGTGACCGGGAGTTATCCCTACTGCACGAATGTTTCATCTCTTTAAAAACTATCGTGGTGACTGGGAGTTATCCCTACTGCACGAATGTTTCACCCCTTTAAAAACTATCGTGGTGACCGGGATTTATCCCTACTGCACGAATGTTTCATCTCTTTAAAAACTATCGTGGTGACTGGGAGTTATCCCTACTGCACGAATGTTTCATCTCTTTAAAAACTATCGTGGTGACTGGGAGTTATCCCTACTGCACGAATGTTTCATCTCTTTAAAAACTATCGTGCTGACCAGGAGTTATCCCTACTGCACGAATGTTTCATCTCTTTAAAAACTATCGTGGTGACTGGGAGTTATCCCTACTGCACGAATGTTTCACCCCTTTAAAAACTATCGTGGTGACCGGGAGTTATCCCTACTGCACGAATGTTTCATCTCTTTAAAACTATCGTGGTGACTGGGAGTTATCCCTACTGCACGAATGTTTCATCTCTTTAAAAACTATCGTGGTGACGGGAGTTATCCCTACTGCACGAATGTTTCATCTCTTTAAAAACTATCGTGGTGACTGGGAGTTATCCCTACTGCACGAATGTTTCATCTCTTTAAAAACTATCGTGGTGACCGGGAGTTATCCCTACTGCACGAATGTTTCACCCCTTTAAAAACTATCGTGGTGACCGGGAGTTATCCCTACTGCACGAATGTTTCATCTCTTTAAAAACTATCGTGGTGACCGGGAGTTATCCCTACTGCACGAATGTTTCATCTCTTTAAAAACTATCGTGGTGACTGGGAGTTATCCCTACTGTACGAAGGTTTCATCTCTTTAAAAACTATCGTGGTGACCGGGAGTTATCCCTACTGCACGAAGGTTTCATCTCTTTAAAAACTATCGTGGTGACCGGGAGTTATCCCTACTGCACGACTGTTTCATCTCTTTAAAAACTATCGTGGTGACCGGGAATTATCCCTACTGCACGAATGTTTCATCTCTATAAAAACTATCGTGGTGACTAGGAGTTATCCCTACTGCACGTACGTTTGTTATTGCTTTGTTATATTATCGCGATGACCGAGAGTTGTCTCTACTTCGCGTACGTTCTGTTGCAATTTGCAGAGGCCCGTCTACCTCTATATTGCGTAATATCCAGCACTTTTTATTTTATAAATTGCGATTGACAGAGGCCCGTCTATCTTTATATCGCATAAGCTTCGGCTATTACCATTTTACCATCTTGGGATTATTTAGACTCCGCCGTCTATATGTCTCGCACTATTGTCACCCTTACCTTCTTTCCCCAATATTTGTTAGTTCGATCGTGATTGGCAGAGACCCGTCCGTCTCTAATTGCGAGAGTTCCAGCATTTATTATTTTAGCCCATCTTAAGATTATTTAGACGCCGTAGTCTTTATGTCTTGCACCATTATCACCCCTACCTTCTTTCCCCAATATTTGCTTAGGATTCGTATGATTGCAAAGACCCGTCCGCCTCTATGTCATGCGCATCCTAGATCGATCGTAATTGGCAAAGGCCCGTTCGTCTCTAATTGCGAGAGATCCAGCATCTATTATTTTAGCGCGATCGGCAGGAACCCGTCCGTTTCTGATTGCGTTTACCCCAGCAGTTACCATTTCCACCTTGAGGCCATTTAGACGCCGTAGTCTTTATGTCTCGCCCCGTTTCCCTTACGAATGTTCAGTCTTCATACAAGATAGTATCCGTAGGATTGTTATCCCCAGCAGAAGCCTGATGTCTCATTTCCCTTACGAATGTTCAGTCTTCATACAGGATAGTGTCCGTAGGATTGTTATCCCCAGCAGGAGTCTGATGTCTCGTTTCTTTCTTCCTTCTTTCCCCAGTACATCCAAACTACGACCGGCTTGATTCCTCCGAGGATACGTAGGAAGCCTGAAAAGGTTCAGCCACCCGACCAACGTGGTCATCTCTCATCCCCAGCAGTTGCATTTTCCCCGATGGATGAATTTTCCCACAGATCAGATTTCTCCCCATCTGAGGACAATCATTCTCAATTCAGATTTGAACTACGTTTGGCTTGATTCCCCCGCGGATACGTAGGTCGCCTGCCAAGGTTCAGCCGTTCGCTTACCTTTCATCTGTTTTGAAACTCATGTTTCAGAACGGTTCCTATTTTTATCGTCGACCCCACCTTGCCTTGCAAGAAGCGTCGCCGAGGGGCTACTGTTAGTACCCGATCCTGAAAATGAGTTTATTAGGGTTTTCCCAAATTACGAGGACTTTATAGTAATTAAAAAACCTTACAAAGACTTGTCCCGGATTCCCAAAAATAGCTCAATGTTCTAGAAAACATTAAATATGGACATTTAGGGTTGCCTTGTATGAACGGTAAAACCCTAGCTTGAATTTCACGTCAGCGCGCAACGATGGCCACGCGGCCACTTTCGTACCTAGCCATCTTGGCCACGCGGCCACTTTCGTACCTAGCCATCTTGGCCACGCGGCCAACCTCGCTCCTTCAGATCTCAGCCGTTGGATCTTCCCCTTTGTTTACTATATAAACCAATCTCAGCCTATTGGTTTAGGATCCGAATATTAGAGCTTCCAATGACGATTTTGCTCCCAAATCAAGTCATTCAAGCCTCCAAGAACACTCTCAAGAATCCCAAGAAGATCCAAGGTTATTTCTTGTCAACAAAGGTAAGTTTTCTAACTTTTTCTTCATGTTCTTGCCATATTATTAATTTAGATCCTTAATATTCATATTCTTAATATGTTTATTCATATGTTCTTCATAACATTCATATTCTTAATATGTTTATTCATGTGTTCTTCATAATATTCATGTTCCTAACATCTTTATTCATATTTTCTTCATGACATTCATATGTTCATAATATGTTCTTCATATGTTCATCATGTTCTTAAATTAAAACCTTATTTATGCTATATTTAGGGTTGCGATCTTCATGTTAACATGTTATTTCATAGCCGATGATGATCTAGGGTTCATCAACCCGAGGATGATCTAGGAACTACTTCTAAACCCTAATCTTTAGGTAATTCCCCCCTCATTATGCATGACCCCGATTCTTCTGCCTATTCTAAATTATTTTCGAACTACGCTGACTTGAGCTTCTCACATTGAGAGGAACGTAGGCAATCTTCGGATCCAGTCTCAATCACTAACACACTACATACACCGCATCATGATAGAAAGACCGATCAATTCGGGCAATAGGAGTGATAACGTGAATATTCTTCTCTTGTTGTAATTTGACCCCCGAACCCATTAACATGTTTTTCTCAATGTTTTGGCTATAATTAAAACGGCGTGGCGACTCTCATAATTTTAATGTTGCTATGAATATCCTAAATTCAAACACACATATTCACAGTTAGGAGTATAAATACTTCACTTTCATTGTTCTAGGGTTACAACTTTTATTGATGAATTGAATTTTATTCAAGGAGAATTTCTTCTCTTTTCTGGTGGATTCCAGGTTTTCTCTGGTGGATTCCAGGGTTATTGTGTTTGAGGGTTCATCGCTTGTGAACTCTTGTGATTAGTGCGCTAATCACGAATATCTATCGCTTCCGTGCTGCGTCACCACTTTGGATCTAGCAGTCCGGATCAAGAAGTGTTCTTGATATTCGTTCGCGTGTGGATACACATAGAGAGCGTTGATCTCAACTCCTCCAAGTTCGTGGTTCGTCAATTCAAGGCGTGTTCCTGCGATCATGATTCAAGAGCACGAAGAACAAAGATTCAAGATCTGAAATTTTAAAGCATCATCACGGTTAGTATTCTAAATTCATCTACATAATAATTTAATCATTTTGAATGGATCTAGGCTTTTTTGGGTTTATTTCGCTGCGCATGATAGTGCAAAACCCAACAAGAATTCCATACCGAAACTGGTGACTTGCTTGAGGGTTATTGTAGACTGCAGAATATACAAAAGGAAGACCATTTGGTTTGAGCGACATCTTGACATTTACCAATCTTTCATCCACCCCTACACTTTGCATGTCCAGAGAAATATCATTCCACAAAACCCATATGCCTCCTGATTGTCCCCTTGCTTTCGCCACTGCCCATTTGTCGAATGGAAGAAAACTGACAATCTTGAGAGACTCCTCAGGATCTGCCCTAGTGTCCAAAAGCACCAACATGTGTGGATTAGACGTCTTAATAATATCTCTCACCTCGTCCTTGAACGTAGCTCTAGTTGACCCATTGCAATTCCACGAAACGATTTTCATTGTGAGCAGTGGAGAGCAACGCCAACAAGTGAAGTCATGGATGAACATCCTCCCAAGTTCTTTGCTTCTTGGGAGGATATTGTTTTTCTCCAGGAGACTGAGTATTCGATTTTGAATGAGTCCTGTCCTAGCACTCCCTCGTTATCGTCTTGATGAATTTTGGTCGTTAGATTTTGATTGGGTGCCAAAGTAATGAACTAGAAGCTTGTCCCATCTTCCCTAGGCACCCTGCAGTTGATTCAACTGAAAGTTCGTTTTGCTTACCCCATGGTTAGGGGTGGCAAAATGGGTGTTTTGGGTTTACCCATTAAAGTTAAAAATCCATTGGATATCCGGATATTTTAACTTTAATGGGTACACCCAAAACACCCATTTTGCCACCCCTACCCATGGTGAATCCGGTGGTTTATGCGATGGAGTTCCCGGTGATCCATATGAATTTTCAAAATTCCTAATCCACTCTGAGTTGGGAGATGAAACCGATGTGTGGGATGGGCTTTGATACTGATTTTCCGAACTTGAAATAGGGTTGATATCAGACATAATTTACTATCAGAACTATAAACAACACCCTAATTGAAGATGGGCATTTCGGGCCCAGCCCGTGGGCCCATCGGCCCTTGCCCGCCAAACCCTTAACCCGTGAGCCCTTAGCCCAAACCCGGCCCTTGGCCCTTGTATTTGACGGCGGGCCGGACCCTCCAAAATGTCTAACGGGCCGGGCTTAGCCCGAGGGCTTAAACCCGTGAGATGGCCCGTGCCCGTCGGCCCGCATTTTAGCCAGGTAAAAAAAAAAAAATTGTACTCCCTCCGTCCCGCTTGAAATTGCAAAACTTGCCTTTTTGGGCGTCCCATAGAAATTGCAATTATAAACTTTTTTGTATATTTATTATTTATAGTATATACTTAATTATTATAATTTTTCAAAATGGAGTATGTTTATATTTTAAAAAATTTATTCATTACAATTATAAACTTTTTTCACTATTTTTATTTTCTTTAATAACATACTAATATTATTAAAGGAATAAAGGCTACTTATATTTTTACTAAATTATAAATTAAATTTTAAAGTCTTTAATATTTTTAAACATATTTTTTTTATAAAATTCTGTATTTTTCCAAATTTAAAAAAAAAAAAAGAAAAAAGAAAACCCGTTCAAGCCCTTTGGGTTAAACCCAAGGGCCGACGAGCGGGCCTAACAAACATTGAAGAAGCGGGCCGGGCCAGGTCCAGCCCGCGGGCTCACACGCCACGGACGGGCCCAAGCCCATTAACCCGCGGGTTAATGAAAAGGAAGAGCCGGGCCGGGCGGGTTTGCCCTTATGCCCATCTCCAACCCTAATAATAACTAGTGCTATTAAGAACACTACTATTTTTGATTTTTTGATTGGTTTGATATATATGTATATTTTTGTGAGAGAAATATTTTAGTGCGTGTGTGTGCTTTTTATTTTATGCAAAAGAATGGAAGGTCTTTTCATGTTGACGTTGTTGTATACGAAGTACTATGTAAGCCTGTGTGTCTTTGTTGTTTTCAGCCAATTGAGTTAAGGCTCCGTTTGTTTCGCATAAAACAATTTTCGGAAAATGATTTCCTGGAAAATGAAAATATTCTCCGTAAAATGACATAAACATGTTTTTTGTTGTTTGGTAAATCTAAGGAAAATGTTTTCCAGAAATTATTTTCATATGAAAAAAATAATAATTTAATGAGGAAAAAAATTATTATGAGAAAAAATTTGAATGTCGGTGGGGCTTGTGGGGTTGGGGGTGGGATGGGTGGTTGTGGGTGGGGGTGGGTGGGTGGGTGGGGGTGGGGGTGGTTGGGTGGCGGGGTAGTGGGGGTGGGGGGGTGTTTCAAAAATAATTTTAATATGTGAAAAAAAATGTTTTTTTTTTTTGAGTGGGCGGGGTGATTGTGGGTGGGTGGTGGGGGAGGTGTTCAAAAATAATTTTAATATGAGTGAAACAAAGTTTTTTTTTTTTTTTGGGTGGGGGGGATGGGGTAAGGTGGGTGGGGATGTGGGGTTGGAGGGCGGGGTGGGTGGGTGAGGTGTTAAAAAATAATTTTAATACGAGTGAAAAAAGTTTTTTTTTTTTTTTTTTTTTTTTGGGGGGGGGGGGGGGCGGGGTTGGGTAGGGTGAGGGTAGGGGGAGGTTTTAAAAAATAATTTTAATAAGAGTAAAAAAAATTTGGGAGGGGGATCGGGGGCAAGGGGTGTTAAAAGATAATTTTAATACGAGTGAAAAAAAAATAATTTTTTTGGGTAGGTGGGTGGGTAGTTGGGGTGGGGGTGGATGGGGGAGGGAAGGTAAGGTTGGAGGGTGGGGATGGGGTTGGAGGTGGAGTGGGTAGGGTGAGGTTGTATAGGGAGTTGTGGAGTGAGTAAGGCTCCGTTTGTTTCTCCGTAAAATGTTTTACGGAAAGTGTTTTACATGTTTTCCGGTGTTTGGTAACTAAAAGAGAAAAAAAATCAATTGAAAATATTTTACTGTCAATGGAAATAAGTTAGGTTTTCCGTAAAATAACTTACGGATTTCTCCTCCGTAAGTCATTTTACGGAAAATGTTAACTCCCTTAAAGTTGAACTCATTTCCAAAACTTAAGCTTCAAAATCACTAAATTTAAAAAACTTTTAATGTAATATTAAAATGTTTGGAAATTCAAGCGGGCTTATCATTTTAGAATGTAGGGAGTAGGGAGACCAAACCGGCCGGGAACCGGAAAACCGGACCGGGACCGGACCGGAGAAGCCCGGAACCGGCGAGTTAACCGGAACCGGTGTAACCAAGGGCCGGTTAAGGTTCACATAAATGGCGAACCGGAACCGGAATCGGACCGGCGTTTTCATTAAAAAAATAAAAATCCCTTGTTTTTCAATAAATTTTAACATGTTTATTCATTATTGTATGATAAATAAAAAAAATCTCTTGTTTTTCAATAAATTTTAACCTGTTTATTCATTATTGTATGATAAAAAAAAAAAAAAATGTAGTGTGGAACCGAACCGGAACCGGACCGGAACCGTACCGGAACCGGATTGTGATGACCGGAACCGGTGTAACCAAAGGCCGGTTAATGTTCACATAAATGGCGAACCGGAAACGGAACCGGCGTTGGTCATCCCTAGTAGGGAGGGTGTAGATAATACCAAGGTTGATATGTTTCCATTCCCAACCAACTACCCACATGCACAAAAGAAAAGAAAAGAAAAGAAAGGAAGATGAAGAATCTGAATATACACCACAAGTGAATATATAAAAAAAAACACCAAGGTACACAAACGAAGTAATGCCAACAACCCTTTATTGCTTTAGAATTGCACACATTCCAAATCTATTTCAGTCCCTTGTGCTGTTCTTTAGCCATTCCAGGTAGGGGACACTTCCACCGACTATGGGCAATGCAATCACCTCAGGCACTCTGCAAAAACATAAAGCAGCAGCGCAGGGAAAATATTGGTCAAATTTTCTATAAATTTTTATTAAGATCATCAAATTTTCTATAAAATATTCGTCAAAACGATATTAAGTTGGCCAAAAGTCTCAAGTGACGTGAAACGGAGGTAGTATATATATACTCCCACATTAATACCCGTGTCTGGAGAAAAAATGTGCAAGTTGTTATAGGCCGGAGGGAGTATTCACTAAACAATATTTATCCTTTTCTCTAGCATGCATAACTCCCTCTGGTTTGGAAACTTTCTGTAACAGCAATTTAAGTTGTAGCCGTTGACTTACTCATATTCATGATTTGCCTTGACATGTTCTGTCAGGGAGTCCAAAAGGGATTCCCGTGTCTTGATTATAAGCAGTTCCTCCGTATCTGTCTGTATCTGTAACCAACATATAAACATCATGGAACTGTTGTTAAAAAAAGCATCTAAAAGTTCATGTTAAAAGGCTCAAATATTTCTCAATTTCCAAATTGTATCTTTTTAATGTCATTTTTGGAAAATAGAATCATACCTTTCCCTCCCATTCATATACCGACTCAATACCTGCGTATGCAAATGAACAAGTGGCTGTCAAGCTTCCAGGAAGTAGTTCTAATTCAATTAATGTGTGGCACTGTAAGCTATACAAGTGAATAATTGCTCATTCGTTTTATCGCCGTCATTCAATGCACGCTTGCAAGTGCCTGTTTCACAGTAAATCTCCCTAGCACCAGGGCATATGATGCACAAATAGAATCATACCTTTCCCTCGCTTGTTTTAGTGACATTAGGTAACAAATAAACAAAGGAGGTTGTTGTATCCACCCTATGACCCTCTCTCACAGCCAACATAAACTTGCTACATTAACGTAAAGAGAAATGTCTCTTTTAGTGTCAGTTCACAATCAGACACTGTTGAAAATCCTGAGCACTGATACAGACTAAAAGATGATAGGTTTAAAATCACTAACCTTAACAAACCGATCATTTTTAGACACCAGAGTAACAAAGGTAGGTTTGATACTCCTGCTTAAGATATCATTCACAAATGACTCATCCAACACACTCATAAGATCATGTTTTACAATATCCTATATATTGATAAAATCCATTGAAAAACCAATAGGCCCTTGCCACCACGTCAACAACTGCACGAACCTTCTCCCCTGAGAACTCCATTTCCAACTAAAGAGACCTCTGCCGCTCAAACTAACACCAATCAAATACCCTCTAGTCTAAGTCCACAATGACACTCTTCATGAAAAAGATTATTATAGAAGCTAGAAATGGAATTGGAAATCAAAACAGGGTTATGCACCAAGTCACTCTCCTGGTTCTGCACACCCTTAATCTAACCCGACCTCCAAAATATAACTCCCTTTCTTTCCAGAAGCAGGGAAAAAGCTCAAAATTACTATCACTCTCTCTAACCTATTTAAACCTTAATTATTGATGCCAACTTATCCTCACGCACACGAAGGTCATCAACATCATTCTTAAACTCACTTGTGTTTCTTCCTGCTCAGAAGAAATCAGGTCCAAATCCTCAAACCTACATATGCCAGCAATTTCTAGCAAGGCCACATTCTTCGCTTGTCTAATATCAATAAAAATACTACTTATTGCAAACCTTCGGCCTCTACTTATACAGCTTCAATTTATACATTAAAACTAAGGGAGTCCACCCCTAAAATTAACATTCACTCACTATCCTATCATAAAAACTAGAATGATGCAGTCATATTTTCAAAATGAAATGGAGTAGGCCCCAAACACAATGGGTACAACACAAGAAAAACAAGGAATTGATCGGAACTCGTCACTCTAACAAGTTTTGAACAAATGAAGGCAGAAACTCCTGCCATACAGCCCAAAAAAGAACCGATAAATCCTAGAGACAACTTGTTTTTTGCCCCGACGCTGTCAAGGGTAAACTGACCATTAAAGAGCTCAATCTCTCTCAGATCATTTCCATAAATAAACTCAAACCTCGCATGCTCGCACTCAACGTACAACCCTTTTTCTTCTCCCAAAAAAGTCCAATCGCATTACAATCACCACCAAGACACCACCGCAACCCACAAAGACACGATAAATCATTTAGCTCCTTGCAATAGACCGCCCAAAACCTAGGATAAGTAGGACCGTACACCGAAGAAATCCACCACTCTCTTTTTCCTCGAACCTCAAGACATAACAAAAAGGATAGAGCAATCATTTTCTTCCTACAAGGTACTCCGGAATCCCATATGGCAATTATACCCCCAAAAGCACCAAGGACGAAAGAAACACCGATTCCTGAAAGAGAGACCCTAAATACTCTTAATAAACAAAATATCTATCACCTTTTGGTCAGTTTCGTGAATGATAATAATATCAAGAATACTCCCAATAAAACCTCTCTTGCTTCTTTTCTTTGAGCAATCGCCAAGACCGCGAATGTTATATAATTCAACCTTCTCTTCCTACCATAATTCATTTGATTTCAATGGATTTTTCAAAATTACCTTTTCTTACTAAACTCACTTTCTGCTGTACTGAAAAATAATGTTGTCTCCCAAGAAGAAAATTGGCCGTAAACTAAGTGTGAATAATGGAATGTGCATTGTTTCTTTTGAGCCATATGGTTTTGAGTTACTTTCAGTTTGGCTATCCCCAAGCAATTTATAACTTAATTATACCCTTAAGCATTGCCCATGTGACTGCTTGGAGTATACGAGTATATCAATGAGTGACCCCTTTTGTACCAAACTTAGAATCACATGGAATAACGAACATTGATTACTTTAGTTATTTTCTGTTAAATCTAGGCTATAAATTACGGGTATAAATCAAAGGAACTGATCACGTGCCTGGTACTCTGTTTACACATGCTGCAAGTTTTTCTTTGACTATGCTTTCTGCCAGTTTCTTACCTGCAATACCACATACGAAGAGAGTAAGCAAATGAAAAAACTGTAGACCTTGGTTGCCAAAGTAAATACGGTTGAGATACTTCAATAAAGCCTCTTTTATTATCACAGTACAAAAAAATGATAAGATGAAGTGAAGCATCTCTATTTTCTTAACTGACTAATGAGTTTCTATATTCCAATGTTCTCCCTGTGCAGATCAATTGAGAGCTGCAACACCCTTCATCACGTGTGTTGTGTTGCAACTTGTTATAAAAGATAAGAGGGAGATCCAAAATTCCCCCAAATGACTAAGACAGTCCAATAAATGATTGGGAAAAATCCATATAAACATATGAATTGAGATAGTAATCACTAATTAACTACATTATTATTTTAATTCATGCTAAGAGGGGAAATAAACAAATATATGTACACAACACAATAAATGATTGGGAAAAATCTAACCAGCTTCCTTGTTTGGGACGGTGACATAAACAACAATACTAGGTACAGTCTTGTTACCGGCCTCCATTTTGATCGAACGAATGCTCTTCGAAGATGTTCCGCCACTGAAATTCGATCTTAAAACACAATAACAAAGTCAAATCATTGCAAATTAGCTGTTATTAACTAAGAACCCTAGAAATTGGGAAAGGAAGGTGTAGAAATAGAGAGAGAGAGAGTACCGAAGGAGCGATTGAGAGGTTGCTAGTTTTGAGGAGAGAGAGAATGAAGGGCAGAGATTGGAGAGTCCCAAACTGAGCATGCAAAATGCTCCGACGAGAGGCAACCGGCGACGGAGAGGTGTGGATGAGACGATCGATTTCAGTGATATTGCCATATCAAAATGTAGTCGCCATTTCCTTTTATCACTTCGGAGTGAACATATGATTCCAGTTCTAGAAGCTCCTAATCATGATTTTTGTTATCGAAAATATTATACCCTAAATATTATTGAATTACCGTGGAAGTCCTATAGTTTGGTCAAATAACAATTTTACCCCTTTTTGGATGTCCCTTCGTTTATCAAATTCCAGTGTTAGCCTCTGAGTAAACTACCAAACTGACCCGCGTACTAATCAGTTATTTCATATTTACCTGCGTACTAACGAAACAACCAATCTAACCTGCGTACTATATACAAAATAATAGAAATAACCAAAATTGTTTTAAATGTTAATGAAAGTTAATGAGCGTTAAATTTTTAACGAATGTTACTATTATAATTTTCAAATTGCTCCCATAACCTAACAAAATCATAACTCACTTAACACACCCCAAACAAATACAATAACGCATCACATAGTCATTCTTCCAGTTTTACCATTTTGAACTCTAAAACACGCACACCTCTATTTCCGGCCACCTCCACAATTTTTGACCTCCACCTTCATAATTTCCGATCAACTTTATCTTCTTCCCAAAATTTCTCCTTCCCCACATTTAAAATAGTGTCAACACTCCTTGCTCACAATCCCAACCCCTCCATTCCACTACAGTGCGCTTCAATATAGTTCATCCAATCCATCTCTCTCTCTAGAAAAAAATTTCTCTCTCTATGTTAGGAGAAAGTTCTCCCCATGGCAGGCCCTAAAACCTCTTAGAAATGTTGAATACTTGCTGGGATTTATCTTTTCTTTTAGGCTTGGCTTTACACTTTGTTCTTGCTTGATCAACACCTGGGTTTTCCATGTATTTTCATCCATTTTAGCCCTCTATTCTGTATAGCTACAAAACTTCGAATCTGAGGTTTTGTTTTTTTGCCCAAATTGATGAAGTTTCTTGCTGGGTTCTTTGATTTCTCTCTTGAATCTTCATAACCTGAGCTGCTACTTCAGTTATAGGTCTATTCCCGTTCGATTCCTCCCGTTTTCGTAAAATCTCGTGCTCAAACCCGGCTATAAATAAATTCGGTACAGTAAGTTTCACTGCCATTTTTCAGCAAATTAGAACCCTAAACTCCTCAATTAAGCCATCAGATTTGGAATTAACGATGACGAGAGATAATAGAAGGAGGAGACGAAGCAAACCTGGAGGAGTTGCTGCAAGGGAAGAACCAGTGGTCAACAACGAAAGTGAGGGACATGTGTTTGTTAGGCCAATTATTGGGAGATCGATGAAGGCCCCGAGTAGGAGGTTTAGGAGGAAAAGTGCACAAATAAAAATAATTTCTTTAATTCCTGTCAAAATAAAAATAAATACGAAATGTTCAGTGCAGATCTAACATATTTGGGAAAAGTGCACAAAAAATCACTTAGCTCTTTACTTTTTGTAGATTTGATCATCAAACTTATTTTCTTTCGTACAATACATGGAACTCATTTATTTTTGCAATCAACATATCAAACTCAATTTAAATATCAAAAATTGATAAAGAGTGAAACAAAACAACAATGTAAAAATAATAGTTTGATTTTAATTTTGATACTTATTATTGGAGATGCTAACACCTATTAATAGATATTAAAATTTGACATGATACCTACCATTGAAAATAAAAATTTGATACTTCATGAATAGTTCTTCACAAGTATCAAAATCTGTACTATATTAATAACAAGATAGTCACTTTCCCTCCTCAACATGTCACTATCAACGGCAAAAATGTAATCTCCACCAAATAAGGACAAATATGTCATTATCTTTAATTTGGTACAACTACTCAACTTTATATGTAAATTGATTTTTATATTATACTATTTAAATATTTTATTTAGTGAAGTATTTAATTTCAATCGATATATAGTGAAAATTTACTAATTGATACGGATACTAAGGCGTTGAAGTTTATGAAGTCATTTACGCGCGTGCGCGGAAACCATCGTAACTTTTTACTCCGGATGAACCACAGAACGTACTGTTGGAATTTACATCTTTGATATGATCAGTTATTAGAGTTGAAATGTTAAACTGAGATGTAAACTGTTTAAGACCATCTTCAACGGTACTCTAAAACTCTAAAAATAGAGTATTGTTTTACTCCAACAGAACTCTAAACATTGCTCTATTAATAGAGCAACTTTATCACTTGCTTCAAATTTGGTGCAAGGGATAGTGCTGCGTTATCCCGTTTTTCTCCTTCTTTTTCTTTTTAAATATCCGTTTTTTGTTTTTCTTTTTGATATATATGAAAATATTTTACAATATAAAATTATATAAACTACTATTACTTATGAGTAAGTCTCCTGTAAAACGCGTTTTACACTACGCTTAGTGTAAAACGTGTTTTATTAATAACGGCAAGTAGGGTTTAAGAGACACGGTGGCATAAGTGTAAATATTTGAAACTTATGAAATCCCAGGAGGCATATTTTAAAACTGTAGGAGGCATATTATGAAACTGAATGAGGCATATTTTTGAAACTCCACATCAGGCACTTTGTAAAACCATAACAGACATTTTTTTTTCAAAGAGGCACTTCTAAATTTTAAAGCATGCATTTTTATAAGTGCCTGTTGAGTTTTTTTTTACTAAAAATCTCAAGAGGCATATTTTGAAACTGGAGGAGACATGTTTTAAAATTGGAGCAAGCATGTTTTAAAACTGGAGGAGGCATATTTTTATACTGCAGGAGGCACATTTTTAAACTAAAGCAGACATTTTTTTTTCTTTAAAAAAGACAATGTTAAAAGTTCAAAAAAATCTCAGGAGACATGTTTTGAAACTGGAGAAGGCATGTTTTGAAACTGCAGGAGGCACATTTTTTAACTAGAGCATGCACTTATTTTTTCTCAAAAAAGGCACTAAAGTTCAAAAAAAGTGCCTCCTCTAGAGTTAAAACATGCCTGCTCTAAAAAAGTGTCTCCTCTAGAGTTAAAATATGCCTGCTGTGAAGCATTGAAAAATGAGTAAACTACTTTTCCGCCCCTCGTACTATGGCCCCAACATCAATTTGACACTCGTACTATTGAAACAACAAATGTATGATGCGTACTATAGTTTTATTAGCAAAATTAACCAATTTACTATTCAGTCGTTAACTTTTTTTAACACACGTTATTTTTTTAACGAGCATTAATTTATAACTAACTTTTGTTATCTCCATCAAAACCAAATCGCATATGTAAAAATCGAATTCCGACTTCGTTAACCGTTGGATCGTCGTGAAACTTCTGGTCTTTGGTCGCATCCCCTAGGCGCACTTGATGACCGTTGGGATCTTCCAAATAATTGTCGGAGAGGGAGAAATGGCCTGCGGCGAAAACTGGCGAAAATCTCCAAAAATTCGCTATATTAAAAATCAAATTCCCGCTTCATTAACCGTTGGATCGTCGTAAAATTTCTGGGGTATGTTCGCATCACTCAGGCGCTCATATTGACCGTTGGGATCAGTAAAATAATCAGCGGTGACGGAGATATGGCCGACGGCGCAAATCCGGCGAAAAACTCAAAAATCACCCCAAAAGTTAGTTTTGTTAAAATAAATTAATGCCTGTTAAAAAAATAATGTTCGTTAAAAAAAGTTAACAAATGAATAGTAAGTTGGTTAATTTTGCTAATAAAACTATAGTACGCATCATACATTTGTTGTTTTAGTAGTACGAGTGTCAAATTGATGTTGGGGCCATAGTACGAGGGGCGGAAAAGGAGTTTACTCATTGAAAAATGCCTCCTCTTGTTTTAAAATGTGCCTGCTGAGATTTTCATGAGTTCCACTTATTTACAAAATTGCCACCGCATCTTTTAATCCCTCTTAAGCCGTTATTGAAAAACACGTTTTACACACAGTTAGTGTAAAACACGTTTTTTACAAGATTTTGTGATTACTTATATATGTGAAACGATAATGAATATTTTTATCATATTCTTATTTAGTATAAGATTTGAAGCAAATTGTTGGAAATATTTGGTGTAAAAATTGCACTATTATAAAGAATAGTGCAATTTTTGCACTAAACTGTTGGAGATGGTCTAAGTGGTTGAAATCCATAATTCAAGACGAGCAATATGAAAATTATCTTATTAAAGATTTTAGAATATTTTATACTTTGTGATATAAAATTGGATTAATTTATCCGATATAATTTAAAGTATAGATATATAATTATCTTTATAAATAAGAGGAGTCTTTATGGTTTGTCTAAGAGTTTTTAATCACTTTAATGTTGCATGTGATTTAACTTAAGTAAGTGTTCTAATTTATTTAGAATACATTAATCAGTTAAATCAAATTCATTAAAAGAATCATAATCCTAATACAAGTTAAATATCTTTGTGGTATTTGACTAATAAATAAAATAGCTAATCAACCAAGGAAAAGGGGACACAAAAAGGAACGGCACCATGTTTATGGGCTTCGGCCTATACACAACAATTTTGGGCATTAAAACAAATTTTTTGGTGTTGAATATCCTTGGCTTGGTTTCTTGATGGCAACATAATTGAGAAAGTGACATCAATCACTAAGCTTGTGAGAAACAAGAATTGAACGTCATGGTTTGTATTACGGGACGGACCGACTATACTTGGGTATAATCCGGTCAGTTTGTATCTACTTATTCATGTTCTGGATTGTTTCCTTTCTTAAGATTAATCCACGGTGAAATTATGAGAGACTCAGGTGAAGTGGGATAGCAGCCGCAAGTGGATCTGTACCTGTGTGTGCGTTTTTTGTACTAATCTTGAGATCGTTTTATCTTCGGAGAAATTTGCTAGTATCCAAAATCGTACGAGTGAGGCAATAATTTCTCTTAGGAGAGTCTTATTCAGGCGACTCGTTCTACCCGATAAGTGTTCTAACTTTCGCTTTAATTTTCTGGTGTGAAGTATGCTTGATTTACTTGTTCCGTTCGTTGTTGGTTTACTACAATTATATTTGTGATTACATGATTGCCCATTATTTGTATAATCTGCTCGTTGCCTAACTTAGGTTCCAACACTTACCGCATATCAAATCGAACGTTGGAGCGAGACGAACAAAAGTCGTTATCTTTAATTTGATAGACGTAGTCAACTTTGCATGTATATATATTTTTATATGATAATTTGTAGCTTTTAAAATTAGTGAATTTTTTTTTTATTAATATATAGTAAAAAATCACACATCTATAACTTCACAACATGACGACACTAGCGAACTAGATGACATAATCCATGATTGTAAATCTTCGCTTGCTTGCTTCTATTCCTAATTCTTTTCTTATGCATGGTAAGAAGTGGCGGATCTACACCAAAAAGTTTGGTGTTGCCTATTCTTTAAAAAAAATGCGAAACTAAAATTCAATATGTTTACAATTATAAATATAATAGGCTTCAATATGTCAACATTATATTAAACAAACACAATTTACAATTGATGTTTCCTAGGATTCATCTTTTGAAAATAAGTTAAAATCTCATCCTCACTAATAGTCATAAATATATTTCTTTCTACAAAAGTTACCAATCGGTCATTTAACCATTCATCCCCCATCTTAGACCTGAAATTGCTCTTCACATGCTTCATAGCTCAAAAGACCCGCTCAACACTTGCGGTTGGTCTTTTCGTAAATGCAAAGTCAAATGATTTTCCTTAAGAAATTGATAGTATGCATATCAACAATCAAATGAGTGGTTCTACCCATTATCCAACCCCCAAACTAGAAAAAAAAATGAAATCAATTTTAGATTTTAGGGTTTACCTTTGATTGGACAATATCTTCTTGTTTTCTTGAGGCGGCTGCGGAGGGGGAGTATTTCCGTCCATCCGGCGATGGTGGCGGTGGTTGTGACAACCACTATGGGCGGCGCCGGCGGTGAGTGAGGGAGCGGTGGCGATTGGGCGAGCGAGAGTCGAGAGCGAGGGTCTGTTGTTTTGTTCCGTGTCGTATTCTTTTTTCCCTGTTATTGCGTTTCTAATTACTGAGTTTTTACAGTTTTTTTTTTTAAATATTAAACACCCAAAACGGCGTCGTTTTGCAAAAAAAAAAAAAAAAAAAAAAATTTACCATTGCCTGGGCAATGCAGGCAAAGGAGTAGATCCGCCAATGTGGTAAGCTTGCGACGAAAATTGACGCATATTGTATTGCAAGTCTTTCTTGTAGACCGTGGTGGTGAACGTCTATCTTTTGCAAACGCCATCTCTTTTCTATATGTGAATGCGTATGTAAGGTTTAGTCTTAAGAAATTATGAGTCTTAGTGGGAATTTTTTATTTTTTTTTTGACAAAATAAGTACCTTATACTCCCTCCGTTTCATGAGAAATGAGACTAAAGGAAATGGCACAAGAACTAAGGAACACTAATAAAATAAGGAAAATGTGTGGTAGAAAATGAAGAGAGAGAATTAGTGGGGTAAATAGTAGTGTTAGTTGAATAAAATGAGTGGTGGAAAATGAAGAGAGAGAATGAGTGGAGGGGTTGGGTGAATATAAAAGATTAAAAAGTTTGCCATTTTGGGCAGTCTCAATTGAGGTGAAACGGACGAAAAGGGAAATAAGTCTCAATTCACATGAAACGGAGGGAGTATATTAAAGAAAATTGGCTCAGAGCCAATAAAGTTATGATACGCATTCCTAGCGTACTTAGCGTTATTATGTGCATACTTTACCGTTTGTCTATCAACCTTATAAATACTAAAAACTTCACAAACAAAAATAAAAGAAATTATATCCGATAAGATAGAGTCCAGGTTTTGCGGAACTATCATGGTGCCGTTGATGTATGAACTTGCAAGATAGGAATCCGTAAGAACTTGGATCTTTTTAAAATTGTGATTCACCGTCCACTCCAAACCTTTGAGAATGGCCTTGCATTCAGCATGAATACTTGATGGAATCTTGACCGATTGGCTTCCTATAGCAATTCTTCCATTTCTTTTAACCCAAAGCTCCCATCCCAAACCCGCCCATCTGTCATTCTTTTTCCAAGCTCCATCCGTAATGAGAACTACATTATTTCCAATGTTGTTGTTTTTGAGGTGATCTTCAAGAGTCTTTCCATTACTAGAATCAAGACTCTGTGTTGTACCATTTGAAATTCTTCTATTGGGATTTGTGTTTTGGTTTATTCTTCCTCTTCTCTCCGATTGCTGGAACTCGAGCATTTGAGACACAATTTTTTGTTCCTGAGTGATCTTGATTTTCTGAAGGTGGTTTAAAGCATTTTGAAGAATGTTTTCCACCGATGGATTTTGATCATTGAATATTATATCATTTCTGTTTAACCATATTTCCCAAAGAATGAGAACCAAGAGGGTGAGGTCAGAGTTGTTGAGAGAATCCTTTATCCATTCAGATATCCATTCCAAAATGGATAGATTTGGGGTGTCAATCGGAGTAGGAGGTGGAGGAAGTGGAGAATCAATCCACACTCTTTGGGAAGGCCAACAAGTGAAAAACAGATGTTTTTCGGTTTCCTCAAAATTACCACACCTATTGCAAAGATTTGTTGGAGAGCATTTCCTTAGGTACAAAGCTGATTGAGTTGGAAGGTTATTCTTTAGCAATCTCCAGAAGAACAGTTTTTTCTTTGGCTCCAAACCGGTATTCCAAAGATTTTTCCAAACTCTTTGAAAACTAAGATTTAGGTCCAGATTGAGAAAAGCTTTAGTATCAGGGTGGAAAAAAAGACCAACAAAATATCCTGATTTAACTGTATATTCACCCTTAGCCTCACGAGACCAGATTCTATCATCATTTCCGGATTTGGGGATATGAAGACTAAGGATGGATTCGGAAATATGTGAGGGAAAAAGAGTTTGAATGAGGGGGGCTTTCCATTCAAGCGATGGTTTAGAGATGAGGTCGGAGACCAATAAATTTGGGAGATTGTGGGCTAGGGATTCTTCGGAAATAAAAGAGGGAAATTCTTGGATCCATTTATCTTGTAAGGCTAGAACAGATTCTCCATCTTTAACCCTCCAAATAAGGTGAGATTTTAAAAGTTCTTTTCCCCAAATTATGCTTTTCCAACCCCAAGAAGCTCTATTGGTTTTCCCCGCATCAAAGAAATTTTTCCTATGAAAATATTTTCCTTCCAGCGTGATACTAAGAAGACTCTCAGGGTTTTTAAGAATTCTCCAAGCAGTCTTAGCAAGACAGGCTTGATTTAAAACTCCCATATGCCTCAGACCAAGACCCCCTAAGTTCTTTGGAGAACACATTTTCCCCCAAGCTATCTAGTTGATACCTCTCTCTTTACCAAAACTAAGCCAAAGGAACTTATTAAAGATTTTGTGAAGTTCTTTGATAAAATACACCGGAAATTTATAACAATACATAGCAAAGCAAGGATGGTAGAGATCACATGTTTCACTAGGATTACTCTCCCCGCTAGACTAAGAAATTTTCCTTGCCACCCTTGAATTTTAGTTCTAACTCTCTCTATAATGTCCCGAAATATATCAGCTTTTCTCCCATAAAACATTTGTCTTAAACCTAAATATTTTCCATCCACTTCGCTATTTGAGATAGAAAGAATAGAAATAGATTGGCCTTTGAGAATGGGGTCAATTAAAGGAGAGAAATAAAGGTCACTTTTGTGAAAGTTTATCTTTTCTCCCGCTTGGTTACTAAAAGCCTCAAGGGTCCATTTAATAAACCAAAAATCATTGGGAGTGACTTCAAACACCACAACACAATCATCAGCAAAAAGGAGATGGTTTAAAGGGGGGGGGGGGAGGATTTGTTTAACTTAATCCCAGGGATAATTTTTGTGTCATTGAAGTGGTTTAGCGTAGCTGATAAGGCTTCAGCACAAAGAATAAAAAGATAAGGGGAGAGAGGGTCACCCTGACGAATACCTCTAGAGGGAAAAAATAAAGAGGAAGGCGATCCATTGAGGACTATAGAGTAGGTAACCATCGAAACACATTGACGAATAAGAATTACCCACTTTTGGCTGAAACCCATTTGGAGTAGGACTTTAGAAATAAAGTCCCAATTCAAACTGTCATAAGCTTTCCTGATATCCAGTTTAGCCATACAAGGAGGAGTTTTCTTGGCTTTTGATTTTTTAATGAATTCAGAAATCTCATGGCTAATCAGAATATTATCAGTAATAATCCTTCCAGGAATAAACGCATTTTGGTTTTTCGAAATTAGAGAGGTTATGACAAGCTTTAGTCGATTGACTATCACTTTGGCTATGATTTTATAAGAAGTGTTGCAAAGACTGATGGGACGGAATTGATCAGGGGTTTCAGGATTTTCGACTTTGGGAATAAGAGTAATAAAAGTTTTATTCAGTTTTTCGATCAGAGCTCCAGAGTTAAGAAAAGCTAAAGAAGCAGATATTACCTCTTTTCTTGAGATGTCCCAGTATTTCTGATAAAGTTCTGCTGTGATTCCGTCGGGCCCAGGAGATTTGTTTTTTCCCAGTTGAAAGACTGCATCTTCCACTTCCTCTTCTGTAAATTGTTGGTCAAGGTCATCTTTTTGGTTCACTGTGAGGTGAGATTTTATGTGATCAATTAGGTTAATATCTGGCTGGAGGGGTGTGTTTGGGAAGTATTTTGGGTTTGATTTTGGGTTTGAGGTCTATTTCCAATAGTCGTTTGGGTTTGGACAGAAGATGGATTCTTATCAGAGAGTTTGTACTTTCAAAGACTGTTAAAAATGGTTTAAGAAAATTGTTCTTATTTCTTCCTCATCTTCAGTCCAATCATTTGATGTATCTTTGATATGGTGAATGCTTGATCTTCTACTCCTCATATTGACAATTTGATGGAAATATTTGGTGTTTCTATCTCTTAAAGAGTACCAATTTTGTTTAGCTCGTTGATTCCAGTACTCATGTAATCCCTCTAGAGATTTCTCTAAATCTTCCTTTTTTGAACGGATCGATTGTGCTAATAATAAGAAAACCGTACGGCGAGGTTTCCCTTTCAGTTGCTTTTGTAGTCTTTCAATGTGGCTCCGAAGATTGTCAATAGATCTTTTGAGATTTCCAATGGTGCCCCATGTCCAATTTTTGTAATGTCTAAGCAGAATCTGTTGTTTAGAAGATAGGTTTTCTATTGGGCTTTGGGTAGAAGGAATGGCCCATACTTTTTCAAGAATGAGCCGGCTTTATTTGGATAGGAGCCAAAAGTTTTCAAAATGGTTTCTTTTAGGATATTTCTTCTTTTCACTGAGGTTTAGAATAATCGGGCTATGACCGGAATGGATAATAGGAAGGGTGTAAGTGTAAGCTGTGGGAAAAATATCTATCCATTATGTGTTGCAGGTTGCTCGATCTAGCCTAACAAAAGTGTGGCTGTTTGTCCAAGAAAAATGACACCCCCTATTTGGAATTTCTATGTTGCCAGTTTCATCTAAAAAAATTACTCAAATGTTTCCACCCCACAATTGGGTTACCAGAGTTGCTAACTTTATCTCCCGGGTGTAGACCTTGGTTAAAGTCACCTAGGATGCACACCGGGCCACTTAGGTTAGAGATGATTTCAGAAAATTCTTCCCAAAACTTTTTTCTTTTGTTTTGTTTTGGATGCCCATAAATAAACACACCCCACCACCAACACCCATTATAACTAGTAATCCGAGCTATAATATATCTTTTACAAGCTGTAACTACAGAGACTTTATAATTATCCGACCAAAAAAGGCATAACCCACCACTACGACCTATAGAGTCTACCCCATGGCTATTTGGAAAATTCCATGAATAACCTAGCTTTTTAGCCGATAGATAATTTTTTTTGGTTTCACACAAGAACAGAAAACTAGGCTTATAAAGCCTGACCAGGAGTGATACTTCTTTAATTGTAGCGGGTTGGCCTAAACCCCTACAGTTCCAGGAAATTGTACTCATGGAGAACGAGGAGATTGAACTTGGTCAACCTCCGCAAACCGTTTTTCATCATCTATTTTTTCTTCTCCTATAATAACAGTGGCTACATCATTGAAATGTTGACAAGAGATGGAAAACTCACTCAGGCCCGCATTCCTGTCCAAATTGCTAGTTGAGACCATGTTGTATTTGAAGATCTTGGATGGTGATCCATCTTGTTCAACCGAAACCAGTTTTTGACGTTGGCTTCCTTGCAAGTGAATGTCTCCTTCAGAGTTTCGTTTTGGGGTTTTGTTTCCTGATTGCATGGATGAGTCGGAGTAGTCTTTGTTATCTTCTTTCTTGCCTTCCATGTTCATTTTTTCTTCAGATAATGGTTGTTCTAGTAAGTTCAAAGAAGTGTTTGATTGGGACTTTGTGTCCTTTTCTGAACTTGTCTGCATTTGAAGGTTTTTCGATGGGTCGGTTTCAATTGTGTCGGTAGATTTGGCAGTATGTGGTTGCTCCGGAGTGGGATCTTTCTGCTGCCATTTGGCTTTCGATTTCGATAGCTCCTCCATGAACAACATCTAGATGTTGTTCATCCGAGGAGGTGTAGTTTGCTGCTCCTTGGGTTGATTGTTCTTCGTTTGTCTCAGAAAGAGTGTCTGTGTTTGTCTTTTGAGTTGGATCTTCACTCTTGAGCTTTGGTTCTGTATCTGATTCTTCGGACGGGATATAAGGGATTGGGGTTTGTGTATACCCGTTGACATTGGAAGGTTCCCCAATGGTCTTTATCCTTCTTCGGTTATTATCACTATCAGAGCTTGAGTAATCTACTTCTAAGACTTTTGCTTTCCTTTTTCCTCTTTCATTTTCGAGATTCTTTTCTTTCTGTTGCTGTGGTTGTGGGTTATCCCTTATGATTATCCCAGTTGGTCTTCGAGATCTTGCTCTTGCATAGTGACGGAGGTTTTATTCTTGGTGAGAAACCTTTTTTCTTTTCCTTTGTCCTTCAGCATTTTTTTATGTAATTCAGAGACAACTGCAAAGTGTTGAGAGATTAGGTTTTGGAGGGCCAATTTGATAGATTCCTTGTCAAAAGGAGGGATTGGATTTGGGTTTGTTTGTGGGCCAGAATGGACTTGATGGTGGGCTCAGTTTGAAGGGAGATTTGGGTTATAATGGGTAGAAGGAAAGTAGGGGTCATTTTCAAACAATAGAGAATTTCTAGAGGGGTTATGCAGGCCTTGAGATGAAATTAATGGGTTAAAAAGGCTTGGGTCAGAATTTAGGGGATTGATTTGATCTCTATCATTTATTGGGCTATTGACTTTGAAATTGTCAAAAAACTTGACCAATTCATTAACACGAGCACTGTTTTGGTTAGAGGATGACTGGATATTAGGATTTTGGTTAGAGATTGAGTGGTAGGGTATATTGAGGCTGTTGGGTTTCGTAGTAACATGCGCAGCGGAATATAGCATTTAAAATTTATGAAACCCAAAGCCCATAGATCCATTCATATGATTATGTCAAATACAACAATATGAATACTAGAAAAACTAACCCTTGATGACTTTGAGTTTGGTCCTTTTGTTTGGTGGAGATCTTGAAGCTTTAATCACAAAAGTAAGAACGTGAACTTTGAAGATGATAAACTTCACCCTCTAGCGATATCCACACCTTGAACGAATATCAAGAAACTTCTTGATCTTGGTTGCTAGACCAAAATTATGAAACACACTTTCACAATTGATAAGAACTATATGGAATTTATTTTGTGTATTATTTTGTTCTTCAATCCAAGATGTCTTAGAACAAAATAAAATCTCTCTCAAACTCTTTGGAGACTCACACAAGGCTATATTATCTTCTGGCCCGAATTTGGCTGTTTATATACAAGTTAGACCTATTCCAAATAGGAAACTTGTGTCTAAACCCGTCCAAAATTCTTTTCCAAATCAAATCAGGAAACCAGTCCCGACATGGTGTGCGGTCGCACATCTATCTGGAAGGTTTCTGGTACTATCTGACCCAAACTGTGCGGCCGCCCAACCCATATTGTGCGGTCGCCCACTTGTCCAGATTCCCATAAATTCCAATATAGTCCTTATTTAAGATTCGTTCTATTGTGTGTGACCCTCTAGGATTATACTAAGTTGGCAATGGGTCCAAACATGAAACCATAAGATATGATTAGGTTCTAGCAAACCGTCATACCTACCCAAATAGTATAACTAGATACAAGTTCGCATTCCTTTAGAACATGTCATAATCCCTTTGTCCACGATGTCATTGAACACAAGTCATGGTCAACAAGTCAACTTGTTTTGTTCAATACTTTCTCGATTCCGAATATGTTGATAATCCAAATGACATTGATTCGATCAATTCATTTGAGTCCGGCCGAACATTTTCATCAACATCATTCCTACGAGAGGCCTAAGCTTGACATCTCTCCGAAGAGGGGCAAATCTATTTAGCTTATTATTCTTCCCTACATGAATCCGATTATGCCAATCATACCCTTTATAAGTACCCGGTTAAAGGTGGCGTTTGAATATGTCAAACATAATGTTCATCAAGTGGAAGACTATAATAACTTCATGTCTAAGGATTCGAATGACATAACTAATATGAGATATATGTTCGACATAGACCATGACATAAATCTCATACAGCGGGTCATGTCCAGTACCTTGTTCCAAACAAGTACCCATAAATCTAACATGATCATCCCATGATCATTTAGCCTTTATACTAGTGCTTAACAAGTACTAGGGATGGAGATTATTATAAGTAAACATGAACAACAATAATAATCAAAATATCTCTTTATTGATATGAAACAAATGATAACAATTACAACGTTTATTAAACGTGCCTAGGGTACCACTACCAACAATCTCCCACTTGCCCTAGGCCCAATCTCCCATGTATCTAATACCCATGGACCTAACATGACCTTCATGTTTAGCTTGTGGAAGTCCCTTTGTTAGCGGGTCCGCAACATTGTCATCAGTAGGTACTCTGCATATATTTACGTCTCCCCTATCAACGATATCTCGAATGGTATGAAAATGCCTAAGTATGTGTTTGGATTTCTGATGTGCTCTTGGTTCCTTTGCTTGAGCAATATCACCATTACTGTCGCAATAAAGGTCTATTAGATTAGCAATGCTAGGAACCACTTCAAGTTCAGTGATGAACTTCTTAATCCAAACAGCTTCCTTTGCAGCATCTGATGCAGCAATATATTCAGCTTCCATTGTAGAATCAGCGGTTGTACTTTGCTTGGAACTCTTCCAGCTTACAGCTCCACCATTTAACATAAACACAAAACCCGATTGGGATCGTCTATTATCTTTGTCGGTTTGGAAGCTTGCATCCGTGTAAGCATTTACAACGAGATCATCTTCCATTCCTCCATAGACAAAAACGAGTCTTTAGTTCTTCTCAAGTACTTAAGAATCGCTTTTAGAGCTACCCAGTGAGTTTCGCCAGGGTCGGATTGGTATCTACTTGTCATGCTCAAAGCATAAGATACATCCGGCCTAGTACAAATCATGGCATACATGATGGACCCAATTTCCGAAGCATATGGAACATCATTCATTTTCTCACGCTCATCGTTTGTCTTAGGACATTTAGTCTTGCTTAGAGAAACTCCATGTAACACCGGTAAGGTGCCTCTCTTAGAATTTTCCATACGGAATCTTCTAATGACCTTGTCAATGTATGTACTTTGGCTTAAACCAAGTAGCTTCCTTGATCTATCTCTATAGATCTTAATGCCAAGTATATATGCGGCTTCACCCATATCTTTCATTGCAAAACACTTTCCTAACCAAGTCTTCACAGACTGAAGTGTAGGAATGTCGTTTCCAATGAGTAATATGTCATCCACGTATAAAACAAGGAATAGCACTATGCTCCCACTAATCTTCTTGTATATACAAGGTTCATCTTCGTTCTTGATGAAACCAAACTCTTTGACCGATTCATCAAAACGGAGATTCCAACTCCTTGAAGCTTGCTTTAATCCATAGATGGATCTCTGCAATTTGCATACTTTAGAATTCTGTTCAAAACCTTCTGGTTGTGTCATATACACATCCTCTTGTAGTTTTCCATTTAGGAAAGCGGTTTTGACATCCATTTGCCATATTTCATAGTCGTGATATGCGGCAATAGCAAGAAGAATTCTTATAGACTTGATCATTGCTACGGGTGAAAATGTTTCATCATAGTCAATACCATGAACTTGCCTATAACCCTTCGCTACAAGTCTAGCTTTGTAAGTATGCACCTTCCCATCCATGTCAGTCTTCTTCTTGAAGACCCATTTGCATCCTATGGTTTTTACACCTTCGGGTGCATCAATCAAGTTCCAAACTTGATTGTTTTGCATGGATTGCAATTCGGATTCCATGGCTCCAAGCCACTTGTCCGAATCAGGAGAAGGCATTGCCTCTTGGTAGGTTGTCGGTTCATCATTCTCAATGATTTCTACCTCATTACTATCCGTTACGAGAAATCCATATTTCTCGGGCTCGGATTGTAACCTACTAGATCTGCGAGTTACTTGTGTATTTTGAACAGGTTCCACAACTCCTTGTGGTTCTTGTTCTTGTTCCACTATTGTTCAATGTTATTTTCTGGGTCTCGAATTTCTTCAAGATTTATTTTACTCCCACTGATTTCTTTGGAGAGAAACTCTTTCTCTAAAAAGACACCAGTTCGGGCAACAAAAACTTTGTTGTCCTCACGGTTGTAAAAGTAATATCCTCTAGTTTCCTTTGGATATCCCACGAAAATACATTTGTCAGATTTGTGTGCAAGTTTGTTAGAGACAAGTCTTTTGACAAAGGCTTCGCAACCCCAAATTTTCATGAAAGATAAACAAGTTTTCTTTCCGCTCCACATCTCATATGGAGTCTTTTGAACCGATTTAGTTGGAACACGATTTTGTAACGACCCCAAAATCCGTTTTATTTATTTTATAATTATTTTATATTTTTGAGAATTTTAAATTTAAAATTATGTGTGCATATTATGTGTTGCATCATATTATATGAATTTGCACATCTTATTTGATTATTTGTGTTAGTTAAAATGTTAGTAGTAAAGTTTATTTGAGGAGTTAAGTAATGTTAGTAGAAAGTTTGGAGCCATTGTAGAATTGGTTCTTAAGAGGTGTAGGTGATTTATATTTAATTAGGGGGATTTTAGGGGCTTAATTGCAAAAAGGAGAAAAATGGGTGATTTATTTGTGAAAATTGAAAATAGCAAAACCCATCCTTATCACCCCCTCCCTCTCCTGCGTTGCCTTCCCATACCCATTTACCAAACTTCCTAAAATTGTTAAACCTCCATTGTTGTAGAGAAGAAAAGGTGAGTTTTGTTCTTGTTTATTTTATTTCTTTTAATTTATTACTCCATTTTCAAATCTAATTATATATAAATGTTCAGGGTGTTGAATAGATTCTTTCTACCGATCAATATTATTTTTTTGACACTTTTTTTCGGAAAATAAAGTAAGTTACTAATCCCCCTTTAAATGTTAAAATGGTCATAAACATGCTTTATATGCTTAATATGTTGAAAAAAAAGATGTTTTAGTATACTTTTTATATACTTGTAATTTTGGGACAGAGGGAGTAGTAAAACTTGTTATAGACTTGTTATTTGTGGGAAATGGGTATAGTAGTTTTGGTTTTGGGGGAGTATGAGAGGATGCAACATTATATATGCTTATATGTTATACTCCTACTCGTGGGACGGTAAAATAATATCTTTAGTTAAATGTTAAATAAATGTATTATAAAATTATACTATTACTTATGGGACGGGGAAAGAAGTGAAAGTATCCTAAAGTGGGTATATTAGTATATTAAAAACTATAATGATACTTGTGAAACGGAGGAGTAGTAATAATTTGTTGCATGTGGGAAATGTTAATACAAATGGGTGTTGTAGTATTGTGAAAGTATAGTAATGTTGTTGTACCTAATAAAATGGATATAAACATGTTATATATGCCTAGTAGGTTGTAAAATAATGTTTTGGGTATGTTTTATTTATACTTGTAAATTTGTGACAGAATGAGTAGTATGGAAATGGTTCTTGTTGGGTGTTAGAATTGTTTAAAGACTGAATTTGTAGTCTTTGTATTAGTTGCAAATGTTAAGTGTTACAAGTACAAGTAATTTTGGGTTGTGAAACGAAATGAGTGAACTTTGGTTAAGTTTTGGTCTGCCAGGTGATGTGGGCGGCCGCCCAAAAAGGGCGTGCGGCCGCACATCTATCTGAAAGGTTTTGCTCTGGGACAAAATATTTTGGGCGGCCGCACAGCCCTGTTTGGGCGACCGCCCAGTCATCTGAAAAGTTTAGAGTTTCCAAATCAAGGGATTTAAAGGTAAATCTTGGTCTAGTTTTTGGGTAGTGTCCTAAAGTAGTTAAATGATTGTTGTGGATCACTAAAGTGGTAGAATTGGTTCCTTTGTGAACATAAGTGTTGTGAAATGTGAGTAATGGATTAAGTGAGCATTGTTGAACATTTTGTAATGTGTTGAATGGTTCATCTTCTTGATGTGTTTGGCATGGTTCCCTACATTGGAATCATTGTCCCTGATTGTTGTTTAAGCAAGTATTTCTATATGGTGCTTGCGTGTAAAGTCCAGCTGGTACTTTTGTGTGTGTTGGGCAGTGATAGGGATTATAATGGTCTCACGAGCCAAGTACATTATAAGGCTCCTATCATTGGTTTCCTATTTTTAACCCCCTTCCTTAGGCCAAAGGTTGGGCACTTTGGGTTATGACTTTGTGTCATTTCCCCGTTGTTGTTGTTGTTGTTGTTGTTGTTGTTTGGTTCCGGAACCCGTCTCAGCTCTTCGATGCTGCTCAGTTGATGCCTCTCAGATGGCTATTGTTTGGTTTGAGAACCTTGGCTCAGTATCCACGTATGAGTGTTTATTTCCGCTTTATGTGTTGTATGATGAGTTGGTCGTTATTTCCAACCGGTATGGGACGGTTGGCGATAGGGAGCCTCTCATATTATGTGCTATATGCTATATGATCATTTGTGGTATTGTTCCTTTATGTTTCTCATATTAGCATGTAATGTAGTTGCATTTTAGTAACTTACTGAGATTTATCTCACCCCTTATTTGTTTACCGTTTTAGATAAGAAGGAGTCCAGGGAATAGGTCACAGCACAGGGAGGACGTCGGTAAAGAGATCTTTGGTAAGACTTTTGGGAAGTAATGTGTATAAATGATACATTATGTAAATGTAATACCTTTAGGGTAGTGTACCCGTGACTCAGTTATTTGTATCATCTCTTTTTGTAGGTGTTCGTGTTTGTAAATTTTATAAGTAAAGTTTGTTATAGCTAAGTGGCTAAGTACTCATTTGAGAAAGTTTGTTTTGTGACTTAAAGTCATGTTTTGGTAACGTGTTGGTTGTGTGAACCTTTTTATGAAAATATATTTCGAAATTTTTTCTTAGAGTTGCTTTACGACGTCTTCCTCGCGTGTCCCGGGCGTGGGGCCAAGTAGGACCACGGGTCGGGGCGCGACAGATTTAGTGTGAAAGCAGCGGTTTCTAGAGCGTAACCCCAAAAGGATATTGGAAGATCAACTTGACTCATCATTGATCGAACCATGTCTAACAAAGTCCGATTTCTCCTCTCGGACACACCATTCCATTGTGGTGTTCCGGGTGGAGTCAATTGTGAAATTATTCCACAATTCTTTAGATGATCATCAAATTCATGACTCAAGTATTCTCCACATCGATCTGATCGAAGTGCCTTAATACTTTTGCCAAGTTGTTTTTCTACTTCATTTTGAAATATTCTAAATATCTCAAATGCTTCACTTTTATGTTTCATTAGATAAACATACCCAAATCTACTATAATCATCAGTGAAGGTTATGAAGTATTGAAATCCTCCCCTAGCATTGCTACTTAATGGTCCGCATACATCGGAATGTATCAACCCCAATAAGTCGCTTGCCCTTTCACCTAACTTGGTAAAAGGTGTCTTAGTCATTTTTCCAAGGAGACACGACTCGCAAGTATCATATGACTCAAGGTCACATGAACCCAAAAGTCCGTCCCCATGGAGTTTTGAGATACGCTTCTCATTAATATGACCAAGACGGCAATGCCATAAATAGGTATGATTTACATCATTAGGTTTATATTTCTTATTTATATGATAGACATTGTCATTATTTTCATCCTTGACATTCAAGACATAAAGGCCATTAAATGAATTAGTAATACCATCAAGCACATCATTTAAATAAATATAAAATTTCTTATTCTCAATAAGAAACTTAAAACCTTCATTATCCAAACAAGAAATTGAAATAATATTTCTACTTAAATCCGGAACATAATAACAATTGTTCAAAACAATAATTAATCCGGAAGGTAAAGTGACTTCATAAGTCCCTACGGCTAATGCAGCAACTCTTGCTCCATTCCCCACGCGTAGGTCTAGTCCCTGCACATTTAAACAAATGTGAGAACCACATCCGGTATCCAATATCCAAGAATCAGTGGTAGAAAGGAGAATATCTATCATATAGATAGCTGAAGTCGATGCAGCCTTGCTGCCCTTCTTCTTCTTTTGCTCTTCCAAGAAAGCCTTGCAATTACGTTTCCAATGACCAATCTCTTGACAATGGAAACAGATTGCATCCTTTTGTGAATCGGGTTTTGCCTCAGAAGCCTTGGCAACACTTGCCTTGCTTATCTTGGGTTTGACAACTTTCTTACCCTTTCCTTTGGCACCAGCCTTCTTCCCATCATGAACTAAGATCACGGGAGCACCTTTCTCCGCAATCTTCATCTCCGCAGTTTTAAGCATCCTATGCAACTCGGAGAGATTCTTATCCATTCCATGCATGTTATAATTCATCACAAACTGATTATAACTTTTAGGCAATGAATTAAGAATGAGATCCGTGGCTAGCTCCAATGGGATTGGATAGCCAAGTTTCTCAAGGTGCTTTACATAACCTTTCATTTTCAGCATGTGAGGACTCACTTGTTGCCCTTCATTCATTTTGCAAGTAGTGAATGCAACAATGGTCTTGTACCTCTCTTGCCTAGCTTGCTCTTGAAACATGGCTCTTAATTCCACGCCTATCTCATAGGCTTCTAAATGTCCCAAACTTTGTTGGAGTTTTTAGCACATAGTAGCAAGCATGAGACAGCTTGCATCTCTAGAATCATTATGATGTTTCTTGTAACTGTCTCTTTCTGCCCTAGGGGCAGTAGGTTCTGGTTCAGCAGGAAGAGGCCCATCGAGAATGTACAACTTATCTTCTTGCCTAAGAACAATTCTTAGGCTACGGATCCAATCCATAAAGTTCGTACCATTCTCTTGGAGCTTATCCTTCTCAAGGATCGATTGCAACGAAATTGATTGAGTGTTAGTAGTCATTATCTACAAATATGAAAAATTTCCAAAATTTAATAAGTACCGGTTTTCATTAAAGAAATAAATAATGTATTTTTCAAACAAAATACTCCCACTAAATTATATAACCTTCATATACATCCAATGTATAATATAATTTAATTGGGCTAAGATCCAACTATAATTTAACTTTTGAGTCCACGGAGGCGGACCGCTCAAAACTTAATTAATTAGGTAGACGATCATGTCAATCATATCCCATATGATTCTTAGGTCCTTTTATGAGATTCTTTGAGAAATCCAATTTCCAAAGCATGTTTAATCTCATCTTTTGCCTAGGGCCAAAACTGTTTTGACGCCTAATTAAGTCCAACTATTTTAAAAGTATAGAAACCATTCAATTTAATGCACCTTGCGGAGGCAAGCCCACTTAGCTGCCATCCTCGCTCTCATTTCTTACAGCCCTAGCTTTGTTGGACAACAAGCGGTCATGGCATAGGAAGAATCGAAACTTCATAGGCACTTCAACTCCCCAAATCTTGTGCCAAATTAATGAACCTCATCTTGCTCATACATGAATAAAATTAATGCACTTCGCGGAGGCGAACCCACATCAAAATCACCCATGTATAAACAAGTGTTATAATCATGGCATGGCAAAAAAAATTAAAATTTTCTTTGAAGGTTCATCACATATAGCATACAACACATTTATGAGCACATAATATAAACATGTTACGCATCAAGTTTAGCCACTAAATTAATCTCCATTAATTTAAGCATAATATTCATGTGTCATTAGTTTCTCTATAATTATGAGGATGAGACTATTTCAGCTTTGGTCATTATCTCCAAATCAAGACAACAAGAAGTGCGGCCGAAACTAAGCCATGAGGCATCCACAATTCCGCACTAATTCAAGATACCAAGAAAGTAGTCCATGTGGCCGAAACTAAGCAATAGATGGTCTCGATGAACGTAGGCCAATTGCATTCACAATTCCACATGAATCTCCAATCATTGAATCAAGAACTTTGTTTCTCAATTTTAGCAATTATGAACTCTTCATAATTCTAACTTCATTTTATCTTTGAAACTTGGATTGCGATTAAGTTTGGGAAACACAATCTCGATGAACGCAGATTAGCCATCCAAACCTTGAACCAATCTAAGATTCACAAGACTAAAACAAATAGGAAAATCAAACTCCAAGATCCACACCCAAACCAACTACCCAAAACCCATTCCAGATCAGCAGGTCTGGTCTGGTTCTGCCAATGGTTCGGTTGGACCTCTCGAAAATTCCAAATTCTGATTTTAACAAAAATCAGAGAATCTGATCATCATGTGCGGCCGCCCAAAAATTACTGTGCGGTCGCCCAACCTTGGGCGGTCGCCCAGGTAATTTTGTGCGGTCGCACAGTGAAATCAGAAGGTATTTTTCAGTTCGAAAATTTGTCTCAAATTTTTTTTTCCCGATTATTAAAACCATGATCCAATCAGAATTAATAATCAAACAATTCAGAATCCATCATAATATTTATTGCGATTGAATCGTGCGATTAAAGTTGCAAAACAATCAACCACATAAAATCACATAACACATAAACATCATATATTCCAATATTTATATCATGCAAGGCACATAAACAATTTATATACACATAACATGATCTAGGTATTGAAATAATCAACATGAACGGGGCTCTGATACCACTGTTGGGTTTCGTAGTAACATGCGCAGCGGAATATAGCATTTAAAATTTATGAAACCCAAAGCCCATAGATCCATTCATATGATTATGTCAAATACAACAATATGAATACTAGAAAAACTAACCCTTGATGACTTTGAGTTTGGTCCTTTTGTTTGGTGGAGATCTTGAAGCTTTAATCACAAAAGTAAGAACGCGAACTTTGAAGATGATAAACTTCACCCTCTAGCGATATCCACACCTTGAACGAATATCAAGAAACTTCTTGATCTTGGTTGCTAGACCAAAATTATGAAACACACTTTCACAATTGATAAGAACTATATGAAATTTATTTTGTGTATTATTTTGTTCTTCAATCCAAGATGTCTTAGAACAAAATAAAATCTCTCTCAAACTCTTTGGAGACTCACACAAGGCTATATTATCTTCTGGCCCGAATTTGGCTGTTTATATACAAGTTAGACCTATTCCAAATAGGAAACTTGTGCTAAACCCGTCCAAAATTCTTTTCCAAATCAAATCAGGAAACCAGTCCCGATATGGTGTGCGGCCGCCCAAAACCCTTGTGCGGTCGCACATCTATCTGGAAGGTTTCTGGTACTATCTGATCCAAACTGTGCGGCCGCCCAACCCATATTGTGCGGTCACCCACTTGTCCAGATTCCCATAAATTCCAAAATTCCAATATAGTCCTTATTTAAGATTCGTTCTATTGTGTGTGACCCTCTAGGATTATACTAAGTTGGCAATGGGTCCAAACATGAAACCATAAGATATGATTAGGTTCTAGCAAACCGTCATACCTACCCAAATAGTATAACTAGATACAAGTTCGCATTCCTTTAGAACATGTCATAATCCCTTTGTCTACGATGTCATTGAACACAGGTCATGGTCAACAAGTCAACTTGTTTTGTTCAATACTTTCTCGATTCCGAATATGTTGATAATCCATATGACATTGATTCGATCAATTCATTTGAGTCCGGCCGAACATTTTCATTAACATCATTCCTACGAGAGGCCTAAGCTTGACATCTCTCCGAAGAGAGGCAAATCCATTTAGCTTATTATTCTTTCCTACATGAATCCGATTATGCCAATCATACCCTTTATAAGTACCCGGTTAAAGGTGGCGTTTGAATATGTCAAACATAATGTTCATCAAGTGGAAGACTATAATAACTTCATGTCTAAGGATTCGAATGACATAACTAATATGAGATATATGTTCGACATAGACCATGACATAAATCTCATACAGCGGGTCATGTCCAGTACCTTGTTCCAAACAAGTACCCATAAATCTAACATGATCATCCCATGATCATTTAGCCTTTATACTAGTGCTTAACAAGTACTAGGGACGGAGATTATTATAAGTAAACATGAATAACAATAATAATCAAAATATCTCTTTATTGATATGAAACAAATGATAACAATTACAACGTTTATTAAACGTGCCTAGGGCACCACTACCAACAGAGGCTAGTTAGGAATATACGCAGCATGTTTTCTTATTCCAGCTCCTTTTCCAATGTCCACTTTGTCTCAAGTTTCTTTATGACATCAATAGAAATATCTTTAAGCTCAAGTTTATCTACCTCATTGACTTCTTTCTCTTAAACCACCTCCAAGTTTAATGCAGCATAGGGATTTATTTCATTTGGGTCAGGAAGGGTAGGCATGCCTCTATCTCTGTGGACATCATTGATATTTTGTATCTGACGTAGGCGGCTAGAAGGGGTGGTAGAACTCTCAGTGTTTGCATGGGAATTTTCCGGTGAGTGATTTTGGTTTTGTTCCATTTCTGGTGGCATCTCAACATTATGAAGGCCTTGTTCATATTCCTCAATCCATCTATCTTGGTCTTCTCCATAGGAATGTAGGCCGGAATGAGAAGAAAGGTCAACATCTATGGATTGTGTTTGATAAGGTGGGAACGAATTTTGGGATGGAGTATGAGTTGGTGGGTTTGAACTGAGAGAATGAGCCGGAGAAGGTGGTGGTTGAGGGGGTGGGAAATTAAAATGATACAATTTCATGGACTTCCACAAGAATATATAAATGCTAATGCAGCTAGAAGGATGGCATAATCCTTGTGGATATTGAACCCTTCGTTCCTACAAATGTACGTTTTGCAAGGGTCAAGATAAGGATCAATCCTATGGAGCCTCTGATATCAGGTTTTTATCTTCAACTGGGAGGAAATATCCCGTGGATTACATGCAGGTACGAAAGAGTCTTTAAATTATGTAGAGACTGTGGACGTATAGGTCATTCTTTCCGTGCATGTAAAATATCCCCAGAGAGACACCGAGAAGATCTTAACCGCACCATGCAAACCATAAATATGCAGTTCGGCCTACAAATTCATACGGAAGTAGGAGAACAACCTCCCAGGCAATACGAGACTAGAAACCGTGCTTATTTGCACCGTCCCCAAAGAAGGACATCAACAATAACCCCATCCCACAGACAACCTACCAAATAGTGGGAATTATTAGAACCGCTAGTTTTTCACTTTTGAGCAATATTTTGTCTCACTATCTCAAATATGTGACTTGTGGTAAAAGTTAAGTTTCACTCTCTTCTTGCCTCCTGACTAAAGATATCATCAAAATGAAAAACGATATTTTATTTTATTATAAAAAATGTTTTTCTTTGTAAAAAAATGATTAACATAATATGCCGTGAAGTGTTGTTGTGGAAACTTATTTAATAGTACTTCCGTCCTAAAATAACATTAAAAAATAAATAAATTTGCTTTTATTTAGGATGAGTTCACATAAAGAAATGGCTTCTTGTGTGAGATGGTCTAACATTTTAGCATACATTTTGTCAATAATGTAACCATGAGGAGCGCTCTATAAGACTTTTTAAAACCAATATAAAAAGGATGGTATTAAGATAGTGTTCCAAAGTTCAAGTTGAGAAACAAAATGTACAATGAACATTTGTACTAGTTTGTGTTCCATTTTCATATACTCCCTCAGTCTTATTTTAAGAGTCAATTTTTTTTTTAAATATGTGTCTCAATTTAGATTTTTTTTTTCAAATAATTCCTTTTTGAATCCATATGTACCAGAATGACACTAGGGAAAATTTATGTACCAAAATGACCACTTTGTGAGAAGTCGGAACTAGTAGTGCCGATTTTACAATGAAGTCGGCATTGGCACTGCCGACTTTAGGCCAACACAATTTCCACCGCTTGCAAGATAATTAGGGTAATTAGGGTTAGGGTTAATGAGGTTGACGTGTTTTAAGGTTTAAAGTGAAGTCGGCATTGGCAACGCCGACTTTAGCTAGGGCTTCCACAAATCGTCATTGTCAATGCCGACTTTATCCCTCCCCTACACCCCCGTTTATACCTCAAGACCACCCTCTTCTTTCTCATCCTTTCATTATTTTTCTCTCCATTTCAAAGCCCATACCTTCTGCAATATTTGGTGAATAAAAAGATTCAAGCATTTAGCGTACATTTTAATCTTTTTTATATATTTTTATTTGTATAATGTGAATGTAAACTAGAGTCATTTGTTGTTTTTTATGTAAATGCATTGGTAATAAAATAATAATTAGGATTTTGACTGTCGAATTAATTTGTTTAGGTAAAAATATGAGTGGAGTTCCACTTATTTTCATGTTCTACTGGGGAGGAGATGATGAACACCCGTTTAAAGATAGTAATCTTGAACAGGGGACGAAATGTCCACTTAGGGCAAAAACTCGTTGGAGTTACAAAAAATTGATTAAAAAATTATATAAGAAAATTGGGGTAGATCGAAGGGATATTAAGTTAAAAGTTATTTGTAGATATCCTCATCTGGTCGGCAATGGGTTTGTAAATTACATTCCGTTTCCAGTCGAGAATGATATGGGTATGGAAGTCATGTTTGATGTTTATTCTCAATTAGGTGGGATGAGTAGCTTGCAGTTGTATGTTGTGAATTTTGTTGATAATGTACGTTCTGGTGAGCTTCAAACACGTGAGGAGCCGATACAAAATGATAATTTTTTGGACATGGGTAACTTTCATATGAGTTTGGGTTCTCCAAATTACTACCATGAGAGAGATGCTGATGGTTTTGAAACACATGTGGAAGAGGAAGAGGAAGTGGAAGCGGAAGTGGAAGTGGAAGCGGAAGGGGAAGAGGTAGAGGAATGTGAAAATGATGATGATTCAGATTAGTAAGTTTCGATGCTGTTTCTGGATATAAAGATTGTCCGAGTCCAACTGATAGCGAGAATGAGGGTGTTTATGGGGAAGGTGGTGATGTAGGAGCACACATGATTACTCTTAATGAGCCGCAGAATCAAATGTAAGGGAGAGGAGACTATCAATTTTACCGCGATATTGGTGAAGGGTCAGAGAATTATGATAATAGTGAATACAAGTTTGCAGAATGGAATGCGAAGAGTGATGGAATTGCTAAAGGTATTCGCTTCTCAAAGAAGATTGAAGTGCAATATCAAATAAAGAAGTACCATATTACGAAAAATCTGAGGTTCAAGGTGAAACAACTTCCCTGCAATTTCTATGTGAATGTGAGTCTGAAGAAAGGTGGGTTTGGGAAGTAACTAACTACACGAGTCCACATTCTTGCTTGGCTTCAGATGTTAGCGGAGATCATCCTAATTTAGATGCTCAGTTTATAGGACGAGAAGTTATGGATTTTATCAAGGTTGATCCAGAGTACAAGATTAAGCTTATTATGACAACAATAAAATCAAACTACGGTAAGGATGTTTCATATCGGAAGGCTTGGTGTGGTAAATAAAAAGCCATCGCTCAAGCATATGGGGACTGGGAAGATTCTTATAAAAAGTTGCCACGTTTGTTAGCAGCTATTCAAAAGTGGAACCTTGGAACCATTGTGGAGTATTCTAATCGTCCTGAAGCTGGTCCTCCAGGTTCGTTTGACCTCGTGTTCTGGGCATTTGGCCCTTATTTGGAAGCATTCTCTCATTGTTGTCCTGTCATATCTGTTGATGGCACATTCTTTCATGGAAGATATAAAGGGGTAATACTTATTGCTATGGGTGTCGATGCGAATGATAGTTTACTTCCACTTGCTTTTGCTCTTGTTGAAAAAGAGGACTATGAAAACTGATCATGGTTCTTATATCTTGTTTGCAGACATGTTATTAAGGGTCGTGGAGTTTGTTTGATATCTGATCGCCATTCTGGCATCCTTTCCACGGTTGGAGAAAATAGATGGCCACGAACTGTTGTGTACAGGTGGTGCATGTTGCATTTACGAGCTAATTTCCTTCACGTTCACAAGGGTGTTGGCTTAAAATATCTTTTTTGGCGTGCTGTTAGCACCACCCAGGATAAGAAGCTGAAAATTTTTATGGCGCAGATTCGTATAATCAATCCCGAGGCAGTTAAATGGTTTGAGTTGTTGGATGTAAGAAAGTGGTCAATGGCACATGATGGTGGATATAGGTACTGCATTAAGACTACCAATTTGTCTGAAGTTTTTAATGGTATCATGAAAGGAGCACGGGGGATGCCTATTTCAGCTATTGTTGAGACCGCCTTCTATAGGTGTGTTGAATACTAAATAGACTCTCGGTATCAATAAAGGCTTTAGGGGGGGTATCCTGGTAACCCAAACATAAATGCGAGACTACTATTCAGTCAAAGGTTCCAACAAAAATATGACTTCAACTTGAAGAAGGCTGGGTATCATAATGTTAGAAGGTTTAACAATACTCCAGTAGGTGTTTATCAAGTGACAACTGGGCGACGCGGTGAAAGGGTGGAAAGGTTCAAGTGGTGGAATTGGGTCCTCGAACATGCACTTGTGGCAAATGGGTGTAATATCATTACCCTTGTTCGTATGTTCTTGCGTGCTTCAAAGCCCAACATGTCGATGGTTTGAATTTTATTGATTCCGTTTACAGTCTTGAGGTGTACTAGAATACATGGAGTGGTCCGATCCATGACGAGGCTTATTGGAATGTAGATCATCTTGTCCCATGTTTTTATCCTAACCCGATGCATCGACGTGATAAGAAGCAAGGAAGACCTAAATCAAGGCGAATTAGAAATAGGATGGATTGGCAAGTGGAGAAAAGGAAGTTTCGTTGCGGGATATGCAAGGGAGAAGGTCACACTAAAAGAAGGTGTCCAACTATTAGGGAGCAGAATTAAATGTTATTTTCAAGTCGTGGAATTTAGTACTTGTAATATGTTTATCTATGTGTGAATGTTATTTTATTTGAACTTGTAATATATTTAACTATTCTTGAATGTTATTTTATTTGAACTTGTAATATGTTTAACTATTCGTGAATGTTATTTTATTTGCAGTTTTTATATTTAGTACTTTAAATTATTATGTATTATTATTTTAATTGAACTTGTAATATATTTATTTACTTGTGAATGTTATTTTATTAAGTGTTTGAAAAAATGATGGCAGAATATTGATTTTTACTCGATAAAAATAACATGTCCAACAAATACTTCATTAATCATCCCAAACACTTAGTGACCACATCCCGGTTACATAGGAAATAATACATAAATCCTACATTAATAAACTCAAATATTCAGTGACCACATCCTGGTCACATAGGAAATATTACATAAATCCAATTATTCAGTGATCACATCCCTGTCACATAGTCAATATTACATAAATATTCAGTGACCACATCCCGGTCACATAGGAAATATTACATAAATCTAAATATTCAGTGACCACATCTCGGTCACATAGGAAATATTACATAAATCCAAATATTACATTAATCAAATTAATACTTAACTATCCTTAGGGAATACCTTGAAAACATTAGGAAGTGTAATATTAAGGACTTTTTTTTTATCGTGAGACAGCGTAAACAACAACCTAATAGATCAACAAAACAAACATTTAGATGGAGGTATTAATGATGATTCAAAAGTGTACTGACTTTTATGATTTAATACTTCATACCTCCTTAAGTATCAGAACAACACCAACACTTATGTCACTTGCAAACTCACGCTCCTTAAGCACTTTGTTATGAATGGAAGCTTCAATTGTATCCGTAGGATCCTGCATAAATTTGACCCTGCTTTAGTAACTCAACACATATTTCACCCATGCTAAGTTCATATTCTGACCTTCAAAGTCACCCAAAGAACGCCCAAACCATTTGGTGTGCTCTCCTTAATAATAGCAACAACTTAATATAACAAAAATGTAACGATCAATTATCTTTACATATATTTTAACTATAATTAATATTCATATTATACATGATCCACCCTGTCATATTTGACGCATTTCTCATTGATCATATTCAACGGATAATATGTACCCTCTGCAGTGAGATGCTCCATTGCAGATAGCCAAGGTCTGCGTTGGAAATCTTCATCCTCCACCGGCTCTTCAATCGCTCTCCTTATGGACTCTTGTGTCGACATCGGGGGTCCCTGAGAGACATGAGCTTTTCCGGAGTTTTTCCGGCGCATGGCGGACTGTGCGATACCAGCGGGACCAGGTATAATATGAGGCAATGGAGATTCTGACTCTCGTTTGATTTGAGAGAGATGAGATTGAGGATTAGAGGTTTGACCAGGAGGACCAGGAATATGATGCCGTCCACGATACCAGTGGGGGAGAGATGGATCTGACACGCCCCAAGTCCCGGGATCCCCTAATAGAACCTCGAACGTGGTGCGCGTAACTAACAAGAAATGAGAAACCAATGGGAAACATGAACAATACCTGTTAGAAACAAACTGACATGATATATATACTCAAGAGTAAGGAGCTAAGATAGCTCACAACGAGTTCTAGACCAAGATAATTAAAACCAAACATGGTTACATACAGCGGAAGACATGCCTAGCACATAATCTGGCATCAAGAGATGTCTAGAGACAACAAGTACTACCCCAAACAAGCCTTGAGTTTAACAACTCATACAACATCGTCCTTACCAAAGTGTAAAAGGACACTAGTCTCAAACAAGAACATCCTGCGGAGTACGTTCCCAGCTATGTCGAGCCTCACTGCGTACTATTCCCTGCTTTCCTGGGGGGGGGGAAACAAATAAAGGGTGAGATAAATCTCAGTAAGCTATTAACATGCAACTACATGACATGTTATCACGCAATTCCAGTAGATACTCAAGTAATCATATATCAAGTATCATCAAGTAACAAGTATAGGAGAGGCTAAGCCAACTCAACAAGTAATCAAGCTCAAGATATGATCAGGTAACAAGTAGTCAAGTAGTGTGAGAGGCTAGACCAACTCACCAAGAAGAACATAGGCCTATCACGTATCATTACCTGAATCCTTCCTTATTTCTCCCAAGAATACCATTGTTGTTGATGCTTGTATAGCTGATAACAACCACGATCAAGATCAAGAGACTGCTATGCAGTATATAAGAAGACCCGGTAACCAGTGTCATTCACAAGAACAAGATTCACGAGGTGTTCACGAGTTTAGCATTCACTTATATCAGGCGTATTGCTCTAATACAGGATGCTAAGCCCTTACTATGGCCAGTAGTAAGGGAAAAACAGACCGAATGCATAGACCCACGATTATCACTTATGCCCCAGCCCTCGCAATAAGCGTGAACCTATACACCCCTCTGCACCAAATAAGCCAGCTGGACTCACACGAGAATGCACAAGTAGATGTTTACTTGAACTACGAGAATAGAACTAAGTCCCATATTAGTGGACCAGTCTTTATGCACCATGTAATCATGTATCATGTGCTCACGAGAATATGCACCATGTAATCATGTATCATGTGCTCACGAGAATATGCACCATGTAATCATGTATCATGTGCTCACGAGAATACAAGTACACATACGCAATCATTACGAAGACAAATCAATCTAACAATGGCACGTAGAGTGTCCATATAACACGGTCAATCCAAGTTAGAGTCTATTAATAACAGACCTCAAACAAGTAGTAGGGTATATCATTCTATATCACTTTGTCACATGCCAAGTTTGCACGTACATATTTATATCACGTTTAACACATTAAAGTGCCTATCACGATACCCTTACTATCAAATAGAGCCCAATACCTTAGACTCTAAATATGTAGTAGAATAGGTCACATCATACCTAGTCACAGTCATATCTCACGTATATGTATCGTTAATAATCGAATACATCTTCCAACACATATTGTGTTCTGTAGTTATTCTTATTAACTTAAATCGTAGTATTCACGATTATATGACCTATCTTCATATTACACTAGTCCCTATTTTCTTTAGGAACCCATTTCAAGACAAGATATCTTCTTTATTCTTTAGATACTTGTAGACACCCCGCCTTGGACCTCTCACCCCGATTGCATACAAAGTATTTTTATTTAACTTATTTTTGTTGATTTCTGTTACTTCGGTTAAGTTCCTAACTGATTCCGTTAGTTTTGGACTAAACTGCATAACAGAGTTAACTTTTAGGGTCATTCTGTCATTTTTCACCCGCGGGCGCTTCCAGCACTTCCAGTGAGACGCGCGCGCGTCCCGCCCCAAAATCCGGACTCGCGCGCCTCCCATTATGGCAGTAACGGATTGCACCTTATTTCCCTCCATTTTCTTATTTACAAACATCTTTTCTTGATCACAAACAACCCTTTTTTACATCCACATTCATCCCCCCTTTTCTCATTAACTCCCAATCCCATTATTCTAGCCATCTCTTTAAAACAAAATAATTCTTTTTTATTTTATTTGATTTTCTTTTATTTCTTTCATTTATTATTTTATTTATCTTATTTTCTATTGGTCAATTCCATCTCACATGGATTGACCAATTTCCCTCCAACCTTTCCCTCTCTTTTTTACCTATAAAAACCATCATCTTCTACCTTGGAAAGGGACTTCTTTTTGGACTTCTTTTTGGACTTCTTTTTGGGACTTCTTTTTGGACTTCTTTTTGGGACCCCAACCTTGATTCACCAACTACATTATACACAAATTCTCCCAACAAGAGTTCTTAGTAACAAGACTCTACAAAATTGTTCTACAACAATTTCATCACAACAACAACACTTTCAAGTCAAGGTTCCAAGTCCTCTGTCTCAAGGTACAGCTCCATTTTCTTCCTTTGTTTTCTTCTTCTTGATGTATGCAATCCCCATTAATGGGACATGACCAACATGACTACTTCACATATTGAAGTTAGTTAAGGTTATCTCCCTACATTTTAATCTTAACTTTAATTCACCATGTTAATTTCTCTTCATCTCTTAATGTAATTCTTTGACATTACTTGGTACATGTAATCTTTATCATTAAATAAATAAAACAATTCTATTTTATTTCCCCTTTTCTTCTCATCACAATTGTTAGCACATTTCTATTTAATTAATTGAATGACATGTAAATATTAGAACACCAATAGTAGCAAGACCCGCGTAAGCGGGGCGGAGTGGGTGTTTAAGTACTTCCCACTCCGTCACCTAACCCCCGAACCCTTCTCTCCCGAATCTCTGGTTTTTGTACATAAATTAGGCTATTTCTAGGTTTTTCTTATGTTCCTTTAAAAACATAGGTGGCGAACTCTAAACAATCTAAAACAAGTTAGACATCCTAGGATAATTCACCGCTCTAGCCAAGCCGTGGTTCCCCGGGGTATCTACAGTGGCGACTCTGCTGGGGACGTATTAGAGGGTTAAACTTGCGTTCTTAACTTTTGGTGTTCTTATTACTGTTTTCTGGGCATTCTGGTAAAAAGGGTAGGAAGCGTGCGCTTCCGGCCTTCTTGGCCTAAAGCGCGCGCGTCCGACCCTTATTACCAGAATCGCCCGCCTCCTTTCTTGTCCTTCAATTCCATGTTTCTGTGCTAACAAATTCTGCAGGGGAAAGTTTTCTTAATTAAGGGTCAAGGCAATCCCTTGAACCCACTGATTTGCAGGTTCTCACCCAGAAGCGGGCGCCTCTGCCCTGCTTCCTCTCACGCGCGCGCCTTCCGCATAGGCAACCCAATGCGCGCGCTTCTGGGCGCATTCCCGGAACAGAACAGTGCACAGAAACAGAACAGAATGACAGTGTGTGGGCACCGGGCCTGCATACAATTTCTTTTACTTTCTGTTTATTTTTATCGGTCACACGGGTGATTCGAACGTTGTAATTATGTGCTTATTTGTTTTTTATTTATTTCTTTTGAAAAAAAAATGTTTTGTCACATGTTAGACCTCACACTACATGCACATATTCTTATCAACTGCTCACTATCGAGTCGCACAAGTCCAACCCCAAACCCGTCGAGGCCCGTCCTAGAAAGTTTCAAGCTCCACTCGACCTTGGCTCTTTCGAAGCGGTAAACCTCAGCCCGTGGCGTAGTTCATGACTACATGCCGGGGGTGACCTTTGAGCCTCATATTCAAGCCGAGCACAAGCCACACAATTCTAGTCTAGGGTCTAACACTCCGTGACTCAAGTCGGTTTCCATGTGCCGAGATTTCCCTAAACTAATGTCTTCAAATCATACATGCCAATTTGTTGCAATGGACGAAATAAAACTCCGTCCCCAAAAGTGGCTATTTTGGACGAAATAAAAATCCGTCCCCGCATGTATGATTTACTACATTAATTTAGTTTAATCCCGACACATGTAGGGCTCACAAGCGTGGTGGAATCCGATGAGTATATGGGACCGCGAGAAGGTCTATAAACTAGTGTGACGATTCCATTATTTTTCTAGAAACCCCAAAAAGGACCACGTCCTTCCGACTTTGTAAATAAAAAAAAAGAGTCGTTTTTCCTTATGTGGTTGAGTCTTTTTCTTTGTTTGTGGGTTAATTCATTTTATCAAAAAGGTGTTTGTGGGGCCAATCTAAGATCAACCGTGCTCTTTCAATAGGTCCAATGGCTTCCAACGGCGACAACAACAACGGTGGAAATGATTTCGTGTCCAACGAAGGGTTACTCAACATAATGAAATCAATGGGGGAACAAATGGATAGGATTGTCGAGGATGCCCGCCGTAAAGACAATTTGTGGCAAGCCCGTTTCGATATCGACAAGAGGATTCACAAAGAAGAGGTTTCCGAACTCAAGGCCCGTCTTGATTATGAAAGAAGAATTCACAAGGAAGAGGTTTCCGAACTCAAGGCCCGTCTTGATTATGAAAGAAGAATTCACAAGGAAGAGGTTTCCGAAGTCAAAGCCCATTTGCAAGAGCTCACCGACAGCAAAGCAAAGTTCAATGATAAAGCATTCTCAAGTGGCCCGACCCTCAAAAGCTACAAAGGTACCGCCAACAACCGAGTTTTAACTCCTCTCCTAGGAGTAACCCAAGCCGAAGCATTTGAAACTTTGGTGGCAAGTGGAAAGGTCAAGCCTTTGGAGGGGTACAAGCCGAAGACGATACCGAAGAATCATGCACATGGTGAATGGTGCGGCTACCACAAGTATAGTGGCCATACTACCGAAGGGTGCTTCCTTCTCCGAAACATCATCCAAGATTTGTTCGACAACGGCGAATTTACTGTGGGTGAAGAGCAACCTTTAGAGAGTGCCAACATGCATGAACTCATCAAAGAAGAATGATTTGGTTTCGAAATGGGGCTTCTACAAGAAATCATGCCACAAGGAGACTACAACGACAATGGGGACTACAACAACAATCTCCGTTTCTCTTTCTCTACCTAGTAGTAGGAATTAAAAAAAAAAAAAAAAAAGTCAAAGTCCTCTAATGTGTGCATTAAAGTTTTCTTTCATCCCACTTGTGTCAATCATCAAATAAAAGTCGTTCTTGTCCTCATACACTCTTCCAAGTTGTTCAATCTAATTCTTGGCAAAATGATGAAAAGATGTCTAAACACGTTTTAGAACGAAGGCCATCGCTTGAACGCCTAAGGGCTAAACATCGACGATGGCATCAACAACGAAGACATCAACAATGACGAAATCAAGACAAAGAAAGGTGGAGCAACAATCATGAAGCAAAGTTTTCAAAAGGGGATTAAAAAAAAAAAAAAAAAAAAAAAAGGGCTCGCTAGGTTGAAATCATCAAATCAGGCAAAAGTAAGAGCACAAAAAAAAAAAAAAAAAAAATCCCCCTCAATCAAAGAAGTTCACATCAAGATCATCATCATCATCCACCAACGAAGGACGAAGCAACAATTCATCACGGTGAATGGAGAATCCACAAGAACTACGGTGACCTGAGCCTCTACACTGGAGGAACGTAGGCAACCTGCGGGTCCGGTCTCACGCAAGAAAGAAGATATGTTTAGCCTTAGCGCGTTATGGTGATCGGCCTTCATCTCGAACTTGTCAAGACATCTTTGTACGATTAATTTGCCAATGAATTAATCACCAAAAAGATTGAACAACTTTCTTAGATTTGGAATCATTTCGCGTTCCTTGTCGAGTCTAGGAACTTCTATTCTTTCTACGTACTCCCAATTTCTTGCAATCAAATTGGGGCTTTCCTTCTCTTCTCTCTTAATGACTTACTTGCCTTCGCAAGTCATTCAATTCAATAAAAAAAAAATACATGTCAATACTAGGGACACTTCCCTAATCAAGTCAATGTCACTCACCTTTAGTGACAAGAGGTCTCCACCGCAAAATCACATGTCTTATCTCCTCAGCTAGAGTCAATGCACACTCCCTCATTAATCGAGTCAAAATGAAGACGCAAAAGAGATGCCCGCTAGATTGAAAACCCGAAAGGGCGGTCTAGGCAAAAAACAGGGTGCGTCATAAAAAAAGAAGAGAGAGTGAGAGAGAGAAGGGAAAGAGAAATGGAGATCTCCGGCCTCTAAAGAAGACAACTGCACGAGCTCTACATTGGATCTCCTCAGCAAGACAATTCCCTACCGAGTCAACTTTGGGATTGCAAAAGGCTCGACAAGATATGGCACCATCAAAGGTTGTTTTGGGTTATCGGCATCATTCTCCAGCAGTGTGCATTTTTGGGTTCATGAGAAGAAGGCCCGTGGTTACCAAGATCCATCCGAGAACAAGCCCATCATAAAAGGGCACGAGGTTGCACAAATAATCCCTAGCTAGTCAATTGGCTTGGGCAGCAAATAGTAACAACATGTGTTTCAGTTTTCAAGGCTTCTTCAAGTATGTGCTTCTAAAGTACGCCGAAAGGCTCCCGAGAAATGGAGTAGCTCTTTCCATGTCCTCTCATGTTTGTTCCCTCGCACGAGGATGAGTCACTCTTGCTTTGCTCAACAAATGGTGATGCCCTAGGGGATATGTGACTCAAGGACAAGGACTTCTTTCGCTTCACTTGACAATCAATACGCCCTAGAGGCTATGTTCGAGAAAGATGTGTGAGACTATCCTCAAAGTCTCCCAAAAGGGATGTCAAAAAACCCTCTTGTCGCGTGTGCCCGTGCTCGTTCCCCCAATCAAGGATGGACCTTTCTCGCAATCAATGACAGCACTCTAAGGGCTACGGTCAAGTCTTAAAGGCTCCCTCGGCAAAGAGCAATTAACTCCCCAGCAGTATCCCCAGCCAAGTCATGTGCAACATTGGAAGCTTCCCCAATTCGGCACCGAAGGTCTCAACGGGCTTCGCAATCTACAATCTTTTGGGCTACGGCATTACAATAATTCAAGCAAAGGGCAATACTGGGGCTTCGCAACCGACAGTCTTTTGGGGACAACAATGCTCAAGCAATGCAATGTGGAGTAGTCTTATGGCTCCATGAAAGAGATCAAGCTTCAAAGGTCTCTCAACACTTCAAGTCAAAGGCTTCTTGGTTTTAAATGAAGACTCCGATGTTATAAATGATGTTGATGATTTTTGTTAGAACTCACAGCGAGATTTTGAAGAAAGTCTTAGAGAAAAGGAAAAAGATTCAATATGCTAAACTCTAATCAAAACAGGGTTATAGCGGGAAATGCCACGGCCAATCCCAATGTTTCTGCAATTCAGCACCCCCTTCTCCAAGATCAAAAGCACAAGGTGCAGCTCAGATAAAGTTGGGCCACAGCACTAGTTGCATCCGAAGATCCGTCATTAGTTCAACTCAAGAAGAGTCAAGCAAGCATACTCATTTGAGACTTTATCACGCCAAGACCTTATCCTCTGCAACCTCGACGGCACCGCAAGACATTACTGCATCCTTTGACATAAGCCCTCAGCCATTTGGGTATCGACCACAATGAGGCCATTCATCTCCCCAGTAAGAGCAAGAAGGAGATCTCTATCAAGAATTCTACCAAACGGTACACCCGCTCTCAACGCCGAGCCAATCGCGAGGTAATTTGGGGCTTTACATTCCACCGTCTTGAAGCTCACAAACAAAAAAGTCCATGACATTTGGGGCTTAGCAATTTCTCGAAGCTTGGCATCCATAATCTTCTCTTGGGGCTTGCTCACTACAACAACAAAGGGAGATTTACTCGAATGGGCCAAGAGCTGATTTATCTTGGAGCTATGCAAGTCCCTCAAAATTTGGCATGAAAGGCATTCTAGGGGCTTTACAATCAGCAACCCCTCATCTCGGCATCAAAAGCCTTTTGAAGCCCCATAATCGACAAATCTCTTGGGGCTAGACATCAATCTTCGTTGGGCACACCAGCGACAACAGAATTCAAGCGAGGTAATCCGGACTTCGACTGAACATGACTTGATCTTGGGTTGGCTTCACAAGCACACAATGGTTAAAATGGTTCACCCACGAACTTAAAAAAAAAAAAAAAAAAAAAAAAAAAAAATCTTTTCCTCACATGTGTGCACATTCTTTCCTTTCTAATCTTTTTTTTAAAAAAAAAAAAAAAAAAAAAATTTTTTCTTTCTTTTTCTCCTTCTATGTGCAAAAGTATGTGCTTTGCTTTGCTTTGCTCCTAGCTTCTCCTCCAGCATTCTCGATCATCCTTGAACTACGCTGGTCTGATTCTCTTAAAGGGATATGTAGGCAGCCTTTTGGCACGACCAACCCATCATCCAGAGTACCATCTCGCCAACCCAACATCAAGGGCATTCTCTCATCAACATCTAAAGAATGGACATTCTCCATCAAAGCATCCTCCGCGGACATCAGGAATCCATCTCCACTCAAGCGGCAATGGTAAGTGAAGGTATGAATACATCCAATGCTTTCCTCAAAATCACACCGCACACAAGATCACTCTCTACATTCTTACTTCTCTCTCATTGCAAGGGTGTTCCAAAATCCCATCACACCACGAGCACAATTTCTCTCTCTTCATTTCACACTTCATGCATCTCCTTGCAAGAACACATATACCTGTCAAGCACACACATAACAAATACCACCACGAAGTCAACAGCATCCGCTACTCAAGGCACTTCATCCCCACCAGAAAGTGGTCAACCGTGCCCACACCCCACAAGGTCAACAGCATACAGCAAGTGCGGCTTCAAACAGCATACAGCAAGTGCGGCTTCAAACAGCATACAGCAAGTGCGGCTTCAAACAGCAAGCAAGTGCGGCTTCAAACAGCATACAGTAAGTGCGGCTTCAAACAGCAAGCAAGTGCGGCTTCAAACAGCATACAGCAAGTGCGGCTTCAAACAGCAAGCAAGTGCGGCTTCAAACAGCATACAGCAAGTGCGGCTTCAAACAGCAAGCAAATGCGGCTTCAAACAGCATACAGCAAGTGTGGCTTCAAACAGCAAGCAAATGCGGCTTCAAACAGCAGAAAGCAAGCAAGTGCGGCTTCAAACAGCAGAAACAGCAAATGCGGCTCCGAACAGCAATTTTGTTCCATTGTGAACCACTGAAATCACCGTACCCCTCTTCCAACAAAATCCGCTCACACAGGGAGCGCATTTCTATCCTTTGTAATTTCAAATTCCTGCTTTATCGAGTCTTTGTTTTCTCTTGTCGATGTCCTCGGCGGTTGTCTTTCTTTTGTCGACGCGTTTTGCTTCGCAATCCACGTCGCCGAGGGGCTCTGTAGACACCCCGCCTTGGACCTCTCACCCCGATTGCATACAAAGTATTTTTATTTAACTTATTTTTGTTGATTTCTGTTACTTCGGTTAAGTTCCTAACTGATTCCGTTAGTTTTGGACTAAACTGCATAACAGAGTTAACTTTTAGGGTCATTCTGTCATTCTGTCATTTTTCACCCGCGGGCGCTTCCGGCACTGCCAGTGAGACGCGCGCGCGTCCCGCCCCAAAATCCGGACTCGCGCGCCTCCCATTATGGCAGTAACGGATTGCACCTTATTTCCTCCCTTTTCTTATTTACAAACATCTTTTCTTGATCACAAACAACCCTTTTTACATCCACATTCATCCCCCCTTTTCTCATTAACTCCCAATCCCATTATTCTAGCCATCTCTTTAAAACAAAATAATTCTTTTTTATTTTATTTGATTTTCTTTTATTTCTTTCATTTATTATTTTATTTATCTTATTTTCTATTGGTCAATTCCATCTCACATGGATTGACCAATTTCCCTCCAACCTTTCCCTCTCTTTTTTACCTATAAAAACCATCATCTTCTACCTTGGAAAGGGACTTCTTTTTGGACTTCTTTTTGGACTTCTTTTTGGGACTTCTTTTTGGACTTCTTTTTGGGACCCCAACCTTGATTCACCAACTACATTATACACAAATTCTCCCAACAAGAGTTCTTAGTAACAAGACTCTACACAAATTGTTCTACAACAATTTCATCACAACAACAATACTTTCAAGTCAAGGTTCCAAGTCTTCTGTCTCAAGGTACAACTCCATTTTCTTCCTTTGTTTTCTTCTTCTTGATGTATGCAATCCCCATTAATGGGACATGACCAACATGACTACTTCACATATTGAAGTTAGTTAAGGTTATCTCCCTACATTTTAATCTTAACTTTAATTCACCATGTTAATTTCTCTTCATCTCTTAATGTAATTCTTTGACATTACTTGGTACATGTAATCTTTATCATTAAATAAATAAAACAATTCTATTTTATTTTCCCTTTATTTCCCCTTTTCTTCTCATCACAATTGTTAGCACATTTCTATTTAATTAATTGAATGACATGTAAATATTAGAACACCAATAGTAGCAAGACCCGCGTAAGTGGGGCGGAGTGGGTGTTTAAGTACTTCCCACTCCGTCACCAAACCCCCGAACCCTTCTCTCCCGAATCTCTGGTTTTTGTACATAAATTAGGCTATTTCTAGGTTTTTCTTATGTTCCTTTAAAATCATAGGTGGCGACTCTAAACAATCTAAAACAAGTTAGACATCCTAGGATAATTCACCGCTCTAGCCAAGCCGTGGTTCCCCGGGGTATCTACAATACTTCATTGAGTATATACACGATTAAAACCAATCACTAGCACTTTAATGTTTGTTTATATCACTTACAATACACACGTATTAAATTCAAGTATGTAGTAGAGTTAATCATTCTCTATCTAGTTCCTTATCCCACCTCTTTTGGTTATTCATACCATGTATCAAGTAATCAAGAAGCCACATTCTATCAAGTAACTATATGCAAGATTTGCATATACACATCAAGGATCTTTCAAGTTTATTACCATACACATATATTGGTGTCAAGACACGTACAAGATTTTATAATCTTATATTCAAGTCTTATCCAATTATTTGGATGTTCAAGTCATGTACTAGATTTTATTGTCTTATACTTCAAGTTACTGTATCAACTTAAGACATTCAAGACATTCAAGACATTCAGGACATTCAAGACATTCAAGATATATACAAGATTTTATCATCTTATATCCAAGTTCTCAATCCATTTCTTTGGATGGTTAAACATGTACAAGAGTTAATTATCTTATACTTCAAGTTCAAGCTAGGAAGATGAATTATACATCTTTCACGTATTATTTTCCAATCCTTTTCTTAGGATATTCAAGCTCAAGACATTAGTTGGTGCCCCTAAGGTACACAAACATAGGTTCCAAGACAAGCATAACACATAAGTGCTTGTTCATAGCACTTTCAAGATATAAAGAAGAGTTCTTCCTTTTATACTCAAGTTCTCATTTTAATTTAATGAGTAATCATGCTCAAGACTCACTTCTGATTCCCCTAAGGTGTCACAACACTTGCTAGGACATCTTACTAAGACTATATGCCTTAGGAGGGATAAGCTTTCATTTCAATTTAGATTTAAAACACTTTTGTTGAAACAGGGGACCGGGCGGGCGCCTACAAGGGACCGGGCGGCCGCTCATTAGAGCACTTTTGAAACCAATATTTCTGATGAAAAGGGCGGGCGCTCGAAGGACCACCAGGCGGGCGCCTGGTACAATTTTCAGCAACCATCAAATTCCTTTCCAGACTTAGAATTCTCCGTCCCGAGCGTAGGAGTATACTTTTTATCAATATATTATCAAACCCAGGAGTATAATAACAAGCTTAAATCACTCATTTCAATTATACTTTCTTATTTCAACAGAGACTTTTATATTTACAAATTCTCCGTCCCAAGTGTAGGAGTAAAAACCCACTAACACTTTCTAACATTCAAGAGTGCATTTTAACATGCTCAAAACACTTCTATAGGGACACTTCATTAATTTATCACCGTCCCACAAGCAATAGAATAATTTTATTTTATTCCATATCAATATTTCGTCGTCCCAAAAGTATAAGTATAATTTTCTAATATACTAATATACTCAATTAGGGATACTTTCATTACTTTCCCCGTCCCACGAATAATAGTATAATTTTTATAATATACTTATTTAAATCAAATTAATATTTCACCGTCTCACAAGTATAAGTATCATTTTATAATATACTAATATAAACATTTAGGGATACTTCCATTCATTTCCCCGTACCACAAATAATGGTACAATTTTTCTAATAATATTTAAATCAAGTTACTATTTTACCGTCTCACGAATAGGAGTAACTTTCCTACTAATCTTTTAACAAACCCAGGAGGGTTAACCAAGTTTAAAATACTTTTTCAAGTTTCTTTCATACGCAGTTTATTTATACTCCCTTCGTTCCAAAATTACAAGTATCACAAAAATTGCTCAAAACACAATTTTAACAAGAACAAGTATCGGGAATAACATATATGCATGTTATTACAAGTAAGGGGGAGATAATAACTTACCTAGTCCGAAATCAAGTTGACCCAAATTAATTTTTGATCGGTTGGAAACGCTCTATTCAACGCCACGAATATTTATCCGGGACCGGAATCACGAACGGAGGGATAATTAAGCTCGAGGAGTCGAGAATAGGAAGAATCCTAAACCAAGCTTTTTACCCAGAGAGAGTACGAGAAAGTTTGAGAATGAATTGCCTTTCTCAGGCAAACAACATGATATACTTGGAACTTTCCAAGAATTGCAACTACGCCCCTCAAGTTCTAACTTTGACAAAAAGGCCCCTAAACTTTCAATTTTGACATTTAACCACCTTAATTTTCTAAAGTAATTAAATAATTAACTCAAATAAAATAGCATATAAATATGCTAGCCAAGAATTTAACAAGCAAGTCAAGAATTTAACAAGCAAGTCAAGAATTTAACAAGAATTATGACGGGCGTTACATCCTCCCCTCCTTAAAGAAAATTCGTCCTCGAATTTTACTGATCAAGATTATAACATATATAATCAACAAATAGAACTCAAGAGCATCAAGACTATACACATATACTCACAAATAGATATTACACGTATGCTCACAAATATTCTATGCAATCCAGATGTATCAATTATAACATCGAAACACATAAAGTCAAGCAGACTCGATTAGTCAATCCACTATATTGGTGAAACTTGACATATCCACTAAAAATAATAGAACTGGTCATATCCTCCAGATCACTGTAATACTAGTCAAATCCACTAGGCAATCTCAAATACTGAAGTCGTGGTCATCCATCATTTCAATATTTAAAAATTGACTTCACGTTTATCAATCCATCGAAAAGGTGTAGCTCTCGGTGTCAAATAATTATCGATAGAGCTGCCTTCAAAATCCATTAATGAATCTCTAACAAGATCAAGAAAATCTCAAGAACACGCGTACCTTGGTTGTTTCCACTTATAGGTCAACAAAGATGCCTGAAGTAAACCCACTTCAAAATAGATATATCCTTTATCAAGAAATTTCTCAAGTTGAATCTTCAACTCTTTTAACTCAATCGAGGTCAAGAACATTAATCCAGATGTCAGCACTGTATTCGCACTGTAACAACTCAAGATAATCCAAGTTTCTCATCAAGTAACATGTATTACTCAGTAGAAATTATAGCTGAGATCTCATCAAGAATGGATACATCCATCTGGTTTGGTGTAGAAATTCCACTGTCAATCACATAGGTTAAATACCCAGTACAATCTCGATAACACTGTTCGAACTTTCAATGCAGAACATGAATATTATACATAATTATATCATGCTCATAAAAATAGTCAAGCATACTAGCATATAACTATTCACCATCTATTGTGGCAAACAAGAATGGCATAACATATAGAAAGCCAAATCATAACACGTAAGAGCCAAGCCATAACACGTATCACATCAATGTCCCATCTAGGTAACATGACCAAGTTAACATAGAACGTATAGGGTGGTATCACCCACACTTCTATCAAGCTCTTATACATAACGATATCAAGCATGTAGTCTCTTACTAGAGAATACACTTCCACGTAATTCACGAGATAAGGACAAGCATGCATATATAGCACGAAACAATGTCCACTAGACAAGATAGATACGCCTAAGTCTTTAAAGACTCGCGCTCTCGATTCTCAAACCATCTAATCCAATTGGATCAACACTATCCACACCAGTCCTATGCCTGGTATAACAACAAGTAAAGGAACACTCAACGTCAGAAGCACACCCATAAGCCAACCCACGAATGCCGTGGAACCTATCCAGGCTTAGAGCTAACCATAGCTCTGATACCAAACTGACACGCCCCAAGTCCCGAGATCCCCTAATAAAACCTCGAACCTGGTGCGCGTAACTAATAAGAAACGAGAAACCAATGGGAAACAGGAACAATACCTATTAGAAACAAACTGACATGATATATATAATCAAGAGTAAGGAGCTAAGATAGATCACAACGAGTTCTAGACCAAGATAATTAAACCCAAACATGGTTACATACAGCGGAAGACATGCCTAGCACATAATCTGGCATCAAGAGATGTTTAGAGACAACAAGTACTACCCCAAACAAGCCCTGAGTTTAACAACTCATACAACATCGTCCTTACCAAAGTGTAAAAGGACACTAGTCTCAAACAAGAACATCCTGCGGAGTACGTTCCCAGCTATGTCGAGCCTCACTGCGTACTATCCCCTGCTTTCCTAAGGGGGGGAACAAATAAAGGGTGAGATAAATCTCAGTAAGCTATTAACATGCAACTACATGACATGTTATCACGCAATTCCAGTAGATACTCAAGTAATCATATATCAAGTATCATCAAGTAACAAGTATAGGAGAGGCTAAGCCAACTCAACAAGTAATCAAGCTCAAGATATGATCAGGTAACAAGTAGTCAAGTAGTGAGAGGCTAGACCAACTCACCAAGAAGCACATAGGCCTATCACGTATCATTACCTGAATCCTTCCTTATTTCTCCCAAGAATACCATTGTTGTTGATGCTTGTATAGCTGATAACAACCACGATCAAGATCAAGAGACTGCTATGCAGTATATAAGAAGACCCGGTAACCAGTGTCATTCACAAGAACAAGATTCACGAGGTGTTCACGAGTTTAGCATTCACTTATATCAGGCGTATTGCTCTAATACAGGATGCTAAGCCCTTACTATGGCCAGTAGTAAGGGAAAAACAGACCGAATGCATAGACCCACGATTATCACTTATGCCCTAGCCCTCGAAATAAGCGTGAACCTATACACCCCTCTGCACCAAATAAGCCAGCTGGACTCACACGAGAATTCACAAGTAGATGTTTACTTGAACTACGAGAATAGAACTAAGTCCCATATTAGTGGACCAGTCTTTATGCACCATGTAATCATGTATCATGTGCTCACGAGAATATGCACCATGTAATCATGTATCATGTGCTCACGAGAATACAAGTACACATACGCAATCATTGCGAAGACAAATCAATCTAACAATGGCACGTAGAGTGTCCATATAACACGGTCAATCTAAGTTAGAGTCTATTAATAACAGACCTCAAACAAGTAGTAGGGTATATCATTCTATATCACTTTGTCACATGCCAAGTTTGCACGTACATATTCATATCACGTTTAACACATTAAAGTGCCTATCACGATACCCTTACTATCAAATAGAGCCCAATACCTTATACTCTAAATACGTAGTAGAATAGGTCACATCATACCTAGTCACAGTCATATCTCATGTATATGTATCGTTAATAATCGAATACATCTTCCAACACATATTGTGTTCTGTAGTTATTCTTATTAACTTAAATCGTAGTATTCACGATTATATGACCTATCTTCATATTACACTAGTCCCTATTTTCTTTAGGAACCCATTTCAAGACAAGATATCTTCTTTATTCTTTATATACTTCATTGAGTATATACACGATTAAAACCAATCACTAGCACTTTAATGTTTGTTTATAGCACTTACAATACACACGTATTAAATTCAAGTATGTAGTAGAGTTAATCATTCTGTATCTAGTTCCTTATCCCAACTCTTTTGGTTATTCATACAATGTATCAAGTAATCAAGAAGCCACATTCTATCAAGTAACTATATGCAAGATTTGCATATACACATCAAGGATCTTTCAAGTTTATTACCATACACATATATTGGTGTCAAGACACATACAAGATTTTATAATCTTATATTCAAGTCTTAATCCAATTATTTGGATGTTCAAGTCATGTACAAGATTTTATTGTCTTATACTTCAAGTTACTGTCTCAACTTAAGACATTTAAGACATTCAAGGCATTCAGGACATTCAAGACATTCAAGACATATACAAGATTTTATCATCTTATATCCAAGTTCTCAATCAATTTCTTTGGATGGTTAAACATGTACAAGAGTTAATTATCTTATACTTCAAGTTCAAGCTAGGAAGATGAATTATACATCTTTCACGTATTATTTTCCAATCCTTTTCTTAGGACATTCAAGCTCAAGACATTAGTTGGTGCCCGTAAGGTATACAAACATAGGTTCCAAGACAAGCATAACACATAAGTGCTTGTTCATAGCACTTTCAAGACATAAAGAAGAGTTCTTCCTTTTATACTCAAGTTCTCATTTTAATTTAATGAGTAATCATGCTCAAGACTCACTTCTGATTCCCCTAAGGTGTCACAACACTTGCTAGGACATCTTACTAAGACTATATGCCTTAGGAGGGATAAGCTTTCATTTCAATTTTGATTTAAAACACTTTTGTTGAAACAGGGGACCGGGCGGGCGCCTATAAGGGATCGGGCGGCCGCTCATTAGAGCACTTTTGAAACCAATATTTCTGATGAAAAGGGCGGGCGCTCGAAGGACCACCAGGCGGGCGCCTGGTACAATTTTCAGCAACCATCAAATTCCTTTCCAGACTTAGAATTCTCCGTCCCGAGCGTAGGAGTATACTTTTTATCAATATATTATCAAACCCAGGAGTATAATAACAAGCTTAAATCACTCATTTCAATTATACTTTCTTATTTCAACAGAGACTTTTATATTTACAAATTCTCCGTCCCAAGTGTAGGAGTAAAAACCCACTAACACTTTCTAACATTCAAGAGTGCATTTTAACATGCTCAAAACACTTCTATAGGGACACTTCATTAATTTATCACCGTCCCACAAGCAATAGAATAATTTTTTTTTATTCCATATCAATATTTCGTCGTCCCAAAAGTATAAGTATAATTTTCTAATATACTAATATACTCAATTAGAGATACTTTCATTACTTTCCCCGTCCCACGAATAATAGTATAATTTTTATAATATACTTATTTAAATCAAATTAATATTTCACCGTCTCACAAGTATAAGTATCATTTTATACTATACTTGTGTAAACATTTAGGGATACTTCCATTCTTTTCCCCGTACCACAAATAATGGTATAATTTTTCTAATAATATTTAAATCAAGTTACTATTTTACCGTCTCACGAATAGGAGTAACTTTCTTACTAATCTTTTAACAAACCCAGGAGGGTTAACCAAGTTTAAAATACTTTTTCAAGTTTCTTTCATACGCAGTATATTTATACTCCCTTCGTCCCAAAATTACAAGTATCACAAAAATTGCTCAAAACACAATTTTAACAAGAACAAGTATCGGGAATAACATATATGTTATTACAAGTAAGGGGGAGCTAATAACTTACCTAGTCCGAAATCAAGTTGACCCAAATTAATTTCTGATCGGTCGGAAACGCTCTATTCAACGCCACGAATATTTATCCGGGACCGGAATCACGAACAGAGGGATAATTAAGCTCGATGAGTCGAGAATAGGAAGAATCCTAAACCAAGCTTTTTACCCAGAGAGAGTACGAGAAAGTTTGAGAATGAATTGCCTTTCTCAGGCAAACAACATGATATACTTGGAACTTTCTAAGAATTGCAACTAGGCCCCTCAAGTCCTAACTTTGACAAAAAGGCCCCTAAACTTTTAACTTTGACATTTAACCACCTTAATTTTCTAAAGTAATTAAATAATTAACTCAAATAAAATAACATATAAATATGCTAGTCAAGAATTTAACAAGCAAGTCAAGAATTTAACAAGCAAGTCAAGAATTTAACAAGAATTAGGACGGGCGTACAGGATCCGTTTTGAGTTTTGTTTGAATTAGTTTTGAGGTCACCGAGCATTTTAAAGGGAAACTATTCTGAATAAAAGCGGCATTGCCAGTAACGGTTTTGACAGATCTAATAAAAATGGCATTGGTAGTTCCATTTTTGACAGTTCCGATAAAAAACGGGATTGGTAGTGCCGTTTTTGACATCTCTGATAAATCTATTTTTGGGACTGATGTCTAGTCTCTTCGATGTACCTGTCTCAAAAAGTCATGAAATTTACAAAGTGATGGTTAAAGATCATTTATAACATATCAAACATCAACCATGATTTTTTTTCTTGAATTTAGGAGCATTTTATGATGTCCTAACAAGTTTTACAATATTAAATCCAAAACAGTCAATGCTTCCAGAATAGTGTATACCCACAAAAGATACATTTTATTCATCATGATAACATGGGATTCAGAGAACACACAAAACATGAAACTTGTTCATAACATCTTAAATATTAATCATATAAAATATCAAGCCCAGAAAGAAAGTTTAAGTTGACCAAATGACCTCTAACTTTTGATAGTCAGAACAACAAACACATCATTCTGAGACCAAATAGTGAAAACAAAAAATAGAAAACGATAGTTCTACTAATTGGAAAAATATGATATTTACATTATCATTTTCCTTGTTATGTGTAGCACAAAATCTATTTTACATTCTAAGACCAAAAACTACATTTACTATGAGTAATGGAGAAGACAAGACAGAAAGGTCTCAACTCAAAGCCTGCTGGACAGTTATGTACATTACGAAAACAACCATCAAAACTCAACCAAATGAAGTGATATGGGCATGAAACTTTGTGTGTGCATAGACTTACAAATACTACATCAATCCAAATATGTAGTGACCATATCCTGGTCACATAGGAAATCCGTCAGGGTTAAACAGATGGGGTGTAATTGCTAGGAGGATTACGTGTCCTATCATCTCTCCTAGGCAACATGCGAGAAAATACCCGACCCAAACGTGATGTGGAAGTTTGACATGATGTCTCTGGTACCTGAGTAGGGTTTATGTTAGTCGTACGCCTACCAAAATGTGGAACCTCCCCATACGTAACCGAAGGTAGATCAAGGCTTCTTCTTCGACTTCCACTCCCACTCTCCAAACCATATGATGTAAAACCAAAATTTGGAGGTGGAGGTGGAGTTGGAGTATAATCCATATGCGTATAAGGGAATCTATAGTTTCCTCCCTGAGAGAAAGAGTCATGGCTTGTAAAGAAGTTTGGATCCTCGTTATCTCCCCCTCATCATTATCTTCCTCGCCATTGCCCCCTCGTTCGCTGCCACCTCAACATGTAGCTCTGGATCATCCTGCACGTGTTGAGCATGTCTACAAACCCGGTTTCGTCTCTGTGGTACCCCTTGAATATGATCTACTGGTGGTGGGGGAGGTTGGAGGGCATCCAGTCGTTTCTGCTGTCTAATAGATGATAAAGATTGTCTGATGAGACCGCGGGTAAGATATAGGTGTTGTGAGCGTAGGCCGTATCCCTCTGCCTCAGATATGGCATTCTCGTTGGATATGTACGCGCGCTGAAGGTTTTGAATTTGTTGAAATCAATTAAAAAGGAATATAATTATGATGATAAAATGGTAAAAAATAAAAATGAACTAAAGTATTATATATACTATTTAGCTTACCAAACCCTCATAACGACTAGCATGCGCCCTGTACCCCTCATCCTCTACAGCATTTGGATTCTGGATCAATAACCGGGTAATTCTATAGTACCATAACATATAGGCATGTGTGTAATCTACATCCTCGATACCATATTGCCCAGCCACCACCAAATTAGCTCGTCCATTCCACATTCCAATGGGCACTATGTGGAACTCAACCCAATTAACTTCTGACCGACCTCGTCGGTCAATTCCATGCAGGTACTCAATCGTGTCATGTGGGTCAGGGATATTCTATAACATCCCTAATTGCCTCATTACTCGATCAGGAAGGTGCCACTCAACCCTATCAAAGCAAATGAGGGGCACCTTCGCTCTCTATATAGCCTGTCCCTGGAAGCAATATGCTGGACCCTGGACACTTGTGTATGGCTGCCACTCAACCTGATCATCAGTCAAATACGCCAGTTGATCTCGGTATCCACACAAGTTGTGGACGGTAAGATGCGTATATGACAATGGACCTTGCCACTTACATATGGAGAAATTTGACATACAAAATAGTGAGTAATAATCAAAATTAAGTAACATAATATATGCAATTAAAATGAATTAATTTTAGAATACATGCAACCATATGGCAAAAATGCATCCTCAAGAATGGCATCCCCACGTGTCCTTGGTCGTACACACAACAACCTTTCCCAAGCCCAAAGCTAAAAATAAAAACATAAAGAAAAAATTTAGTGTCACGTACAAAACATATTTTCTCCACTAGTATAATATAAGCAAATATAATTGACATACATGTACAATTGTTAAGAATCCAACACAACTTTTTGAATCGGGCTTTGTCGCTACACACAACTCCCGATATAAAAAGGCTAACACTGCACTACCCCAAATGTAATTGCCAATCGTGTTAGCGTCCCTAAGCAGTGGGAGGTACATCAATTTCACCAAGATATTACTTGTATCCGACATCAAATGTTCCCCTAAGCATATCAAAATATAAGCCCGAGTATACTGGTTAACCAAATGGGTGGGGCATTTGCGGGAAGCTCCTCCCACTCAGTCAATTGATCTATAATCCACTTAATAGACAATCTACCACCTTTCATGTTTGATACAAGTGGTTGAATCCCAAGTAACTCGTGGAATAATTGACACCATTCTGATCCAAGCCTATTGGTTTGGGGACTAATCACAGGTAGCCCGTCTATAGGAAGGCCACATAATATGCCAACATCCTGAAGGGTGATGGTCATCTCCCCAACTGGAAAATGAAATGTGTGCGTCTCTGGACGCCATCGCTCAACCACAGCCTCTAGCAAATGCCAGTCATATTTGAAATGACCTAGTCTATATACACCTTAAAATCCAACCTCTAAAAGTTTCTCCCGTATCCTAACATCCAATTTTTTGGGAAGATCCGGACCGCGCCTGAATCTAATACTCTCAACTTCTTGTTGAGCCAAAATATAATTTGATCGGTGTTTATCTTGCCATTTTAATACGGAGGGGTCTAACGGCCCGGGATCAACAAATGGTTGGTTTTCATGATATTGGTCCATCTGAAACAAACAACAAAACTATTCAACTAAAATTCAGTAAAAAATGAGGCTGGTCCGTTAAATATTTAACTGAAAAAGGGCAATTTTCTGATGGTTGAGTTAAGTTTTTGACAGAAAGTGGCATTTTTTGACAAAAAGATACAACCGTTAATTATTAAACTATAATTCAGTAAAAATCCGTTAAATTTCTGACAGTTCAATTAAGTTTCTGACAGAAAGTGGGCATTTTTGTTAACTTTCTGACGAAATACGTATGTTAATGTCAAGTTTCATCAAATTTTAACAAATAACCTATTGTTAAATTAATACAAAATCACAAAAAATTAACATGTATTATCAAATTAAAAAAACTCAACAAATTAACATATTCTAATTTCATCAAATTGTAACAAACACATAAATATACATAAACTCATAGCAAAGAAAGATAATTAAAACACAAATTATAGAAAGGAAAATCACCAAATATGATAGTACTAACCTTACGATTTAAAAACGTAACTACAAGTAACGATTTCAATTACTTTTCCTTAATTTGCTCTCTTCTTTCTCAGCTTGAAATATATGTTTGTTTTTTTCCTTTTTTCACTCTAAAAAACCCAGCCGAAAGGATATAGAAGAAGGTAAGATTGGGAGGGGTAAAGAGTTTAATGGGTGGGGGAGGGGGGCCTGGCTTGCGTGGGTGGGGGAGTGGTCAGAAAGCAGTATTGGTACTACCGACTTCGGCAGAAAAAGGGCACTACCAATGCCGTCTTCTGTCATCTCTGCTTTCTTGTCCTCACTCTAACCCTAAACCTGATTAACCCATTAACCCTAGTTAACACTCGTTGGCGGAGAAAACTTGGCACAGTGAAAACGTCAATAGTAGTGCCGACTTCATTGTAAAATCGGCACTACCAGTTCCGACTTCTCACAAAGTGGTCATTTTGGTACATAAATTTTCCCTAGTGTCATTCTGGTACATATGGATTCAAAAGGGAATTATTTGAAAAAAAATTCCTCAATTTAAGAGTCAAAATCTCAAAAATAAAGTTTTTTATATTTTTTTATTAGTGGGCCCTAAATGTCATACACACAACACCTAACCACTATCTATTCTCTACCTCACTTTCTCTTTCCTACCTACTTTCTATAATCATAACACTCTACCCCACTTTTTAAATTTTACAATAAAAGCATTTCTTTCTTGATTTTTGAATCCAAAAGTTTTTTAACTCTTAAAATAATGACTATTATGTTTGCATTTTAGCATATTGTCAGTTTTTAATTGCAATTATAAACCATAAGGAAAATTTTAGAGAGAGGGCACCTTGGGACACCCAATTGATTTAAGTATATCCCATTGAATAACAAGGTGAACGTATAATTGAATAGTAAGTTTTTTTTATTATCAAACAAGAGAATCAATTGCATTAATAAATGAAAAGGAGATAGTCCTCCACAAATGTCGGGGACTCAATCCATACACGAAGATTATACATACATGAAACTCTTGAAACACAATCAACCGCTTCATTTGCGATTTGATTAACATAAACTACATAAAAGTTAGAGTTCAAGACTAATAAAATCTTACAATTGAAAATCATATCTCCGAAATCGTTCATAGCATGCGATGATGAGGACAATGGCCCATGTCCACCAATGCATCTTTGGATTAAACTCGAATGCGCAATAATAAGCACTCCATGATCATACCGAACAATATCTTCGGATGTGCAGATGCTCCTCCAAATAAAATTTGGATACTGCCCGATCTGGGCATTCAACAAATTCCCCCTATGAAAAAATATTGCTTTGAACACATGACTTCTTGGAGCAACAGGATCAACAACAAGTCGCCAACCAAACTTCCCGAGAATTGTTAAAATGAACAACAAAGTGAGATAAGTCAATGAAAAATTCATTGAACCATAAAACATATCAACACAATAAACACAAGGGTCTCAACAAATGAGACAAAACAAAGGGTCTCAACAAAGGAGACAAAACAAATGGTCTCAACGAAGGAGACGAAGCACAGGATCTCAACGAAGGAGATGAAATCAATTTATTTATTAGAAACCTATGAAAATAAAAATTAAATTAAAAGCAAATGAGATCAATAAACAATTGTTTGTAATCCCAAAATTGAGATTACAAACAATTATAAGATATCAAATGTAAAATAGTAAGGTTGAATGACGAAAATTATGGTTGTTTTAATTTTGTCACGGACAGTGAATGAATGTATGGGAAAGCAATAACATAAACTTCTATGCTTCTCTTTTAGTGTTATTGTTTGAATAAATGCACATTTTCTTTTGGAACATTAGTGTTGGTCCCAGAGACACAACAAGGGTATGAAAAGAGGCTAGAGGGAGGGGGGTGAATAGCCTATTTAAAATTTCAACCCTTTTTCAAAATTCAACCTTTATGCTTACACTTGAATTTTGCGGTAGATAAAAACCACGCGGTCAAGTATAAAATGAACAGCGGAAGTTTTCGTTGAAACAAGTTAAGAGTTGGTTTTGATAAGTTCAATGCGGTAGATTGGTTTGCGGTAGGTAGTGCGGTAGGTTAAAGTGCGGTAGGTAGGAGTGCGGTAGGTTAAAGTGAGGTAGATTGAAAGATTGAAAATTTGTGTCTTAGAGATTTTTCGCAAATGATAATTTAGTCAGATTTTAACTTAGGCAATGAGGTAGACAAACAAACACAATTCACAATTGTTCTTAAATCTGAAAGATCAAACACTAAAAAAGACAAACAAGATTAATATGTACAAGTGAAGAACAATAGGAACAAGATGAACAAGACTTAAAGTAAATTTGCAGAAAGGTAAAGTGCAGTAAGTAAAGAACATAATGATTTGGAAAGGTTCGATCTGTTAAAATATCTACGTCCTTTACCAAGATGGTCAGTCTTGGATTTTGAATGAGGTATATATTAGATTCGATTGAGTACAGATTACAGAGATGAAGTATTGAATCAACACCTATTTCTATGAAGTTCAAATCCTAGACTTAGACCAGTGTATCCCTAATGATTCAATCTATGTGATTGATCAATCGGGGTGAGTGTGTGTGTAAGAATCAAAAGCTCTTTGGAATCTATATGATTTTAGAGCCTAATGAAATTTGTGTGAGAGGCTTGAGATATGATCTTGAATGTTGCTAGAGATTTGATGAAGACTTGAAGGTTGAGTGCTTGAAGATTCGAAGGATTCTGGAAATCTTGAGTATGATCTTCAATCACCAAGAATTTCAACAGCAATTTCTCTCTTAGAATCTCAGCGTATCTTCAATGAAGAATTCAAGGTCTATTTATAGCCTTGATGGAGAAACTAGCCGTTTGAAATACTTGGGGTCCAAGATGAAGGACAATGAGCTGTTGATTTCTAATTGGAGCTTAGTCTGATTTGTCCTTTAGTTGCAGAGTCATGGGTCCAACTGTACTATGATGACAGTTGTGTTCCAATTTGAAATTTGAATTTGCAACGTTCAAAACTAACCAAGGTTTTGGACACAAGTGTGACCATGGTTAAGATTGAACCAAGCTTGAGTTCCTTCAACCAAGGTTGCATGTGGTAGAGTAAGCAATGCGGCAGACATCAAACATGCGGCAGGGTTATGACATGAGGTAACCTTGATTATGCGGCAAGCTAGAGCTACGCGGTAGACAATCCATGCCGTAGGCATGGGCCTTACCTAAAATCTCCAGACTTAGAAAAATTGAGGGTCCTAATCTGCTAAGCCTATCAAACTAGAAAGTGGACTATTCTAAATGAAGTACAAGTACTTCTTACAATATATCCTAAAGTCCACAAAGAGTAAAATAAGGTTATGGGATCAATCAAATCTAGGTAATAGGAGTGGTTTATAATAAGCATACCCAACAATCTCCCCCTATTTGATTGAGACCATTACCTACTATAACAAAGGCTAATTCATTGTACTTGGTAAAAACATGTTTTCAAGAATAAATATTTTATTAAATATCATGTCCCAAGTCAATGCACACTCTAAGCCAATGTCATAGATTTCTATCATCCTAAAAAGAAAAACAAAATACTAATCCTAGAAGATAGAAATATTATTTGAAGCATTTCAAGATAAATAATCAGGAGTAGAAATGCAACAAACACAATAAACATACTCCAAATAATAATCATTGAGGCAATGGAGTAAGGTCACAAAAGAGAAATATTTGTCAAGTTACAGACCCAGAATAAAAACATAAAAGTAAGATTGTTTTAAACATCAAATTCTCATGACCACATGCGGTCAGATCAAATAATAAGGTACTGCAGACTAGATGCGGTCGACTTCAATTACTTCATCAAAGCTTGTGGTTAAAGGGAAGCGGTAAGCTGGTAAGTTCAACCCAGGGATAATGATTGGAGATAGAACTCCGTCTTCTTCATCCTCTTGCTCACCTTGAGCATGAATATTACCTTGACCTGCTTCAGGAGGTTGAAAAGCTTCCTGCGCAGCTTGAATCACGCCTTGTCGATTAAGCCTGTTCATTACCGTATTGATGCGATTGGATAGGAGGTCAATCTTGGTAGATTGTCCTTCAATTCTGATATTGTTGACGTCAATGCGGTTGGTTTGAACTTTCATGGCTTCGGTCATTGCGGCAATCTTGGGAGTAAACTTTTCTGCAACCGTAAGAAGTGCGGTATTTGTTTGAACCATAATTTCCTCCTTTAGAGAAGATTTTAACTTCTTCAGCTCCTTGCCCAGCTCATCCTTAATTTCAAGTTTATCATCATTCATTGACTTTGAAAGTTCTTTGCTTGCCCCCTCAACCCCACTAACAACACTGTTACTAATGTAATCAGTTTGTTTTCTAAGAGCATCTTTGAGTGCGGCAAGAGTGAGGGAAGGAGTATCCGCTGCGGCAGGAGGTGGAGGAGTGGTAGAGGTGCTAGTTGTTCTGCCAATGATGTCCTTCACGGCCTTTGTTATCACAATACTCTCCCCCTTAATGGTCGAAATCATTTCGGAGGGAAGTGCGGCAACATCTCGCTTCAAAGCGGCTTGATCAGTCTTCAGCTCAATAACCTCCTCTCGAAGTGCCACCATGCTAGACACCAGAGATTCAACCTGTGACTGGGTGTCGGCCTGCATTTGAGTCAAAAGTTTAACTGCGGCAAGGAGCTCAGCAGTGGATGATGCGGCAGCCTCAGGTTGGGTGGTCAAAGGGGTTTGCACGGCAGGGTCAGGAACTGCGGTAGGAGGAACTTCAACGTGTTGCTCAGAAACATTATCCCTTGGTGACATTGTATCATCATCACCAATATCTTCAAAAACAACAAAAGAACCCATCTTTTCAGGAGCAATATCTTCTTCAACATTTTCAACATCCATGGATTTTTCTACGGCAGACTTGTCACTTGCGGCAGAGCTTCCATTCTCTTCTTCAGAGCTTTCATCCACTAGACCCTTTTCAATGGGCTTCTCAACAACTATCTCATCTTTCTCACTCTCAGAGGCATTTTCAGATTCCTCACTCTCTTCTGCGGCAACCTCATCATCCTTCTCAGATCCAAACAGTTCTTCTAAAACATCCTCTTGAACATCCAGAACAAAATTTTTGGAGATCTTTGGAGGAGCAATCACTATATCCTCGTCAGATGAGAGAACTGGTGAGATAACTTCAGGGGAAGGTTGTTTAGCCATCTTAGCCTTTTAGAGACTTTGACCGGGCTAGGAGTATGGGATCTCTTCTTTTCAAACTTCTCCCCCTGACTAGGTACAGGTTTGAGAGATACAGAGGGGTTGGATTTGGAAGAAGTGGACACGGCAGGTTGCTTTGGTGTGGTAGACTTGGAAGGTTTAGATGGAGGTGGAGATTTAGATGGCACGGTATAGAAGGATTTTGAGACTTTGGATTTTGGTTGAGGTTCAGGAGATGGAGAGGGAGACATTGGAGGTACGGTGGGAGTTACCTTAGATTTGGAAGGCTGAGGTGCGGCAGTAGGACGGGCATATACGGTAGATGCAATCTTGATGCCTTGAGAAACAGGTTTCGACTTTCTGGCTGGTTCCTCAACTTTCTCTTTGCCTTTGACTGAAGTTGGAGGGGAGGGTAGATCAACATTTTTACCCTTTGCACGTGCCTTCATGGCGGCAGCATTCTTGCGGTCTTGTTCAAATTCGGCAGCCTCTACATCACTTACCATGCGATCACCAAGGTTTGCTTGACCTCGTTTGGAGTACTTCGGAGGGATGTATTCTTCAATGGGATCTCTTAAAAGATAGGAGCGGTACATTTCATCCCCAAAGTTGCTACGAAAGTTGGTTTTCATAGATTTTCGACAGAAATCTTTGGCGGTAGGGATTGGAACCTTGTAAGTCTTGTTCTTCTCATACATGTCCTTGATTCTGACCGTGAGACTCATCAAGTAGGAGATCAACCTACTGTTTGTGCGATACTTGGTTTCGCCCTCATCAGCCGCATCCTTATACGAGAGAATGTTAACTCGTAGGATATCATACATGATTTGGCCCCAGTCGAGCCGTTTGCCAAGATAAATAGCAGCATATATAATCCATTGAGTATGATTGAAGTTGGCATGATTGCCTGTCTTGCACAATAAAGCATGGTCCACTAGATGACCTATGTGGTACATAATTTCACCAACATCCTTTCGTTGGATTTTTAGAATGTCTGCAGTGCCAGCCAATTTCTTAGCAAGACTTAGAGTCTCCTGCCGTGAAATCTCATCAAAGGCTTCTTTGCTCTTCTTAATTCCCACGGCATGGGCTAGATCTCGTGCATCGAAATCCATCTGGATACCCATCACGGAGGCTTGAATGAACTTGGGGTTAGATTCAGGTTCATCAGTACTTTCCATTTCAATTGCCGTGTTGAAAAATTCGTCAACAAATGCTGGTAGATGAAAGTCTTGATCAAGTGTAAAAAGAGGGAGAATCCCAGATTTGTTCATCCTGCCCAGAATATTGCGGCCAATGGCATCCTTTTTAAGATCTTCAAGATCCAAGACAATGCCTGGAATGAAGTGACTTAGATCCTGAAGCAACAAAAAAATTATAGTTTAGACATTTAGGTAGATCGTGCGGCACTTGACAAAAGTGCGGCAAGAGAGGCACTGTCAAGTGAGGCACGGCAATAATAGAAGTGCGGTAAGCAAGGTGAGATAAAGATACCGCAAACATAAATGTGTTGTTCAAAATAAGATCAAAATATGAATAGTAAATGAACACAAATTACCAAAGCATGGAGAGTAACATGGATCAAAAAGGTGAATTTATTAAGAACACGAAGAACGCTAAGATGAATACGATGAACATCAATATCCAGAATCCCAGAAAATGACCAAAAGCCATGAAAAATGACATGAATAGAGTTGGAAATGTAGATTAATCTGTTATATCAAATCAATTTCATGAAACGAGTAGCATTAAACCCAGAAATCGAAAGGGGAAAACTCGAAAATGTAGAAAAACCCATTTGAAGGAATCTGAACTTTAACAAAATTGAAAAATCCTATGTAATCAAAAGATATACTGACTAGAAACAAAATAAACAATCAATGCAAGATTTTCATATAACTATTTTAAGAGAATGAGGAACAAATTGAAAAAAATTTCAAGGAATATGAAGAGTTTTCGTGATTTTTACCAAGAACACGAGAAAGATAATGGAAAGATGAAAATCCATACCATAACAACGACGGGAGGAGTGGATTGAGTCGGAGGTTCGTCTCTTGATTCAACAGATTTCGAAGTCTTCTTAGATGGATGTTTAGAAGTCATTTATACTAAGGAATGAGGGTAAGAAAGGCGGTTCTAGAGAGAAGTTTAGAAAGAGAGAGAGGGGTTTGAAGTTTCTGATAAAGTAATATGAGCAGAGTGGTGGAGAGAGAAGGAGGTGGAACGGTTTGTTGGAAGGTGGTTTTCAGATGTCAGAGTGATGGGATGATGGGAGGGGGTTAACTCTACAAAAAGGGCGGATGTGACCTAGGGTCTAGTTTTCATTAAATGCAAGGTTGCAGAGGGTCACATCGGACTAGCCAATGACGGCTTAGATATTTTTAAGGAATAAAAATTAAATGCTGAAAATTTAATGCCCTAAAAGATTTGAATTTATTAAAAACGAGGGAAAATAGAAAGTTACCTTTATGCCCTTGAGGTAGATATGACCAAAACATCCTAAATATCTTTAAGTTTGAGTAACTTACCTGGGGTCCTTGTGCGGTAACTATGAGGTCGACCGTGACATGTGCGGTCGATTGAGGTATTACCTTGCTTGTTTTAGCTTTGGTATATGCGGCAGCATAGTTGATGCGGCAGACATGAGTTGCGGTCAAGTGAGTTTAGAGGTTTGTGTTATATGCTTGACCGTGAGTTGGTCTGCCGTGGACCTATCTTGATTTTGAACTTTTGACAAATATTAGTACAAGAAATTATATGGACAAGTTTGAGTTAGAGTTCAAGCATACCCATTTCTCCTCTTAGATACCTAAATCTCTTGGAATCGAGAGCTTTGGTGAGAATATCTGCAATTTGATCATCAGTACTCACATACTCTAGATGGATATTGTCACGCCCCCAGGTCCCGGGATCCCCTAATAGAACCTCGAACCTGGATGGGAGTGCCTAACGAGGAACAAGAAACTTAACAAGAAACTTAATGACATTTGTTTAACAAACGGACATGATATATATATACTCTAGAGTAAGGAGCTATACTAGCTCACAACACGAGTTCTAGACAAGAAAATTTAAAACCAAACTTAAGACATACACAGTGGAAACATGCCTAGCACATAAGCTGGCATAAAGGGTACTATACAAGATGTCTAGTGACAACAAGAACTGAACAAGACTGTCTACCCCAAAAATAAGGAGTTACAAAACCCGTAATACATCGACCCTCACCAAGTGTAAAAGGACACAAGCCCCAAAACAATCACGACCTGCGAAGTAAGCTCCCAACTATGTCGAGCCTCACTGCGCACTATCCTTCCTTTCCTTGGGGGGGAAACAAATAAAGGGTGAGATAAATCTCAGTAAGCTATTAGATGCAACTACATGACATGTTATCATGCAATTCAAATAGATACTCAAGTAATCATTTATCAAGTATCATCAAGTAACAAGTATGTGAGAGGATAATCCACTCATCAAGTAGCACATAAAGCTAAACAAGCAAGTGATAAGGATATTGCTTCCTTCCTTATTCCTCCCAAGAATACCATTGTTGTCGTAGCTTGTATTACTTTGACAATCACGATCAATAACAGGAACTGATTATTCAGTATGTATCAGAAGACCCGGTAACCAGTGTCATTCCCAATATCACGACTCATGAATATTCACGAGGTGATCAAGACAAGAGTTTAGCATTCACTTAAGTCAGGCTTATTGCTCCAACTAAGGAAGCTATGCCCTTACTATGGCCGGTAGTAAGGGGTCACGCGGAAATACATAGGGACCCGATTGTCACTTAAACCCCAGCTCTCGCGACAAGCGTGAACCTATATATTTTCGAACAAGCAAGGAGAACCAGCTGGACTCACACAAGAAGGTACAAGTAGATATTTACTTGAACTACGGGAGAAGAACTAATCCAAAAGTAGTGGACTAGCTCAACAAGGAACATGCTTCAAGTAATCAAGAAGTCCCTTGTATCAAGCAAATGTATGCAATGTTTGCACATACACAACAAGAACATGTCTCATACACGTTAGTGCTTATTCATAGCACTTTCAAGTTCACTACCATACATATGTATTGGTGTCGTGTCAAGTCAAGTACAAGATTTTATTATCTTATATTCAAGTTATAATCCAATTCTTTGGATGTTCAAGTCACGTACAAGATTTTAATGTCTTATACTTCAAGTTATATCCCAATCTTTGGACATTCAAACAAGTATAAGAGTTATACATTTACTCTTACAAAATCCCAATCCTATTCTTAGGATGTTCAAGGCTAAGACCTTTTGCTAATGCCTCTAAGGTGCACAATCATTGGATTCACAACAAGTATAACACATTAGTGCTTATCATAGCACTTCAAGACATAAAGAAGAGATACTACTCTTATACTTATGTTCTCATTTGAGTTCTATAAGTATTAATGTTCAAGACTAAGTTCTAATGCCCTCAAAAGGTACAATGATACTTGCTAGGACATCTTATACTAAGGCTATATGCCTTAGGAGGAATAAGCTTCAATTTGATTTAGGTTTAAAACACTTTACTTGGAACAGGGGACCGGGCGGGCGCTCGAGGTGAACCGGGCGGGCGCTTGTTCAAAATTCCTAAAACCATAACTTTCTGGCCAAAAGGGCGGGCGCCTGTCCAAATTACAGCAAACCCCAATTCTTTCCCAGGCTTAGGAATCTCCGTCCCCAAGCGTAGGAGTAACCTTTCACTAACATTTTACACATTCCCAGGGATACCAACAACTCAAAACTAATATTTTCATTTCAATTTCCTTACTTTATACAGTAGGGTATACTCCCTTAGTCCCACAATTACAAGTACCACAAAATTTGCCCCAAACACAAAATTAACATTCACAAGTATCGAGAATAACATTTATGCATGTTATTACAAGCAAGGGGAGCTAATAACTTACCTAGTCAAAATTCAAGTTAACCCAAACTTATTTCTGTTCGGCCTGGAACGCTCTATTCAACGCCACGAATATTAATCCGGGATCGGAATCAAGAACGGAGGGATAATTAAACTCGAGGAGTCGAGAATAGGGATAACTTTTAACCCTAGGTTTTAGAACAGAGGGAGTGTACGTATTGAATTTGGGTAAAATGACCCAAAGAAGAAAGCTAAACAAGTTGATATACTTATAACTTTCAAATAATTGCACTTAGGCCCCTCAAGTTTCACTTTTAACAAAAAGGCCCCTAAAGTCAAAATTTCACAAATGACCCAAAAGTCAGAACTAGACATTTAACCACCTTAACTATTTAAAGCAGTTAAAAATTTAACCCAAATAAAACTAGCACATAATATGAAAGTTCAAGTATTTAACAAATATGTCAAATATTTAACAAGAAATAGGATGGGTGTTACATCCTCCCCACCTTAAAGAAAATTCGCCCACGAATTTTACTTACCAAGATTTTCAAATAGGCTCGGGTATTTATCTCGCATCTCTTTCTCGGTTTCCCAAGTAGCCTCTTCAATTTCATGATTTCTCCAAGGACCTTCACAATAGGAATCTTTTTGGTACGCAAAACTTGCTCTTTCCAGTCAAGAATTTCAACAGGTTGTTCCTCATAGGACAAATCAGGCTGAAATGGAATAGCCTCATACTCAAGAACATGTGATTCATCAGCCATATACTTGCGAAGCATAGACACATGGAACACATCATGAATACCCGATAAAGAAGGAGGTAAAGCCACTTTATAAGCCAACTTACCAACTCTTTCAAGAATCTCAAATGGACCGATATAACGAGGAGATAACTTTCCTTTCTTCCCAAATCTCTTTATACCTCTACGAGGAGAGACCTTCAAGAATACAAATTCACCTACCTGGAATTCAATATCCCTTCTACGATGATCTGCATAACTCTTTTGTCTCCTTTGAGCTGTGCGTAATCTATCTCGAATGAGTTTCACACTCTCAACTGACTGTTGAACCATTTCAGGACCCAAGAGTCTAGCTTCTCCCACTTCATCCCAACATATAGGAGATCGACATTTTCTGCCATAAAGAGCCTCATATGGAGCCATTTCAATGCTAGACTGAAAACTGTTATTATAAGCAAACTCAGCCAAAGGAAGATGAGTATCCCAACTGCCTTTGAAATCAATAACACAAGCACGTAACATATCCTCGAGAATATGTATAAGTCTCTCAGATTGCCCATCAGATTGAGGATGAAAAGCAGTACTGAAATTCAATTTAGTACCCATAGCACCCTGAAGAGCCTGCCAGAATCGAGAAGTAAAACGAGGATCTCTGTCAGATACAATACTCACAGGAACCCCATGCAGTCGGACTATCTCCTGAACATACAAAGATGCCAACTGAGACAATGAATATCCCATGGAAACAGATAAGAAGTGAGCTGATTTAGTCAACCTGTCCACTATAACCCAAACAGCATCATGGCCTCGTCTGGTACGTGGCAAACCAGTTACAAAATCCATAGTAATATGCTCCCATTTCCACTCTGGAATTTCTAATGGTTGCAACAAACCTGCTGGATGTGATGTTCCACTTTTACTTGTTGACAAGTCAAACATTTGGATACATACTCAGCAATTTCTCTTTTCATATTGTTCCACCAGAAATGTTTCTTCAAGTCTTGATACATTTTAGTGCTTCCAGGATGAATAGTATACTTGGCTTTGTGAGCCTCTTTAAGAACTTTCTTCTTTATCTCAGAATCAACTGGAATACAAACTCGACCTCAGAAGGTAAGAATTCCATCACTGTTGAAAGAAAAATCTGGTTGCTTTCCTTCATTCATTCCACTAATGATTTTCTGCAATTCAGAATCAGTTACCTGAGCTTCTTTGATCTGTTGGAGTAAATCTGAAGTAACCTTTATATTAGCAAAAATAACTCCATGATTGATTCACAAGGACTCCAATCACATAAGTCTTCAAACATCTTCCATTCACGAATCATCAGGCAAGAAATATAAGTCTTTCTGCTCAGTGCATCTGCCACAACATTTGCCTTTCCAGGATGATAAAGAATAGTATAATCATGATCCTTCAATTTCTCCATCCATCTACGTTGCCTCATGTTAAGTTCTTTTTGAGAAAACAAGTACTTCAAGCTCTTATGATCAGTAAAGACTTCAAATTTAGTTCCATACAAGTAATGCCTCCATTTATGCAAAGCAAAAATAATCGCAGCCAACTCTAAATCATGAGTAGGATAATTCTTTTCATAAGGAGATAATTTTCGAGAAGCATAAGCTATTACCTTGCCATCTTGCATCAGAACACAACCCAATCCTTCTTTAGAAGCATCAGTATAAACCATGAAATGCTCAGAACCATTAGGCAAAGCCAAGACTGGAGCTGTAGTCAAACGCCTTTTCAACTCCTGAAAACTTGCTTCACATTTGTCATTCCACTCAAAAGAAATAGCTTTTCGGGGTCATATAGTCAATGGAGTAGCAATCTTGGAGAATCCCTCAATGAACCTCCGATAATAACTAGCCAAGCCCAAGAAACTACGGATCTCAGTCACTGTAGTTGGCCTCTTCCAGTTTACAACTGCTTCAACTTTAGAAGGATCTACTGCAATACCAGTAGCAGACACAACATGCCCCAAGAATGAAACCTTTCTAACCAGAAAGCACATTTGCTGAATTTTGCAAATAATGTTTCTCACGAAGAACTTGCAATACACTCTGAGATGTTGTTCATGCTCAGCCCGTGACTTAGAATACACAAGAATGTCATCAATGAATACCACCACGAAACAATCAAGATATGGTTTGAATATACGGTTCATCAAATCCATAAATACAGCTGGAGCATTTGTCAAACCGAATGGCATAACAATAAACTCATAATGCCCATACCTGGTACGGAAAGCTGTCTTTGGTATATCCTCAGATCTGATTTTCAACTGATGATAACCACTTCTCAAGTCAAGCTTCGAATACACTACTGAACCCTGAAGCTGATCAAACAAGTCATCAATATGAGGTAACGGATATTTGTTCTTGATAGTTACCTGATTAAGATCTCTGTAATCAATACACAATCGCAGAGTTCCATCTTTCTTTCTGACAAATAACACTGGTGCACCCCACGGTGATATACTAGGTCTGATAAAGCCCCTTTTAAGCAATTCCTCAAGCTGTGTTTTTAATTCTCTCAACTTCAGCTGGAGCCATTCTATAAGGTGCTTTAGAGATTGGTGCTGTACCTGGTAATAACTCAATACAGAACTCAAGCTCTCGGTCAGGTGGCATGCTATACTCAGAAGAGAACACATCTGAAAAATCAGACACAACAGGAATATCCTCCATCTTGGGAACAGACAAACTCTGATCAAGACACATGCGAGATACCCGGCACAACCACGAGATAAAAGTTTTCTAGCTTTTTAAAAGCAGAAATAACATGTATAGCACATAAAGGCCTATCACCTTCAAAGGTACAAAATCAGGCAAACAACAGGAATAGAAAAGTTACTACTTTTCTATAACAATCAAACAGATGCATGATGCACATATAAGCCAAATCCATACCAAGAATCACGTCAAAGTCCCTTATAGGTAACATGATAGTCAGCAAGAAGGGCATGATCACCCAAGAACCTCACATTTCTTGGAAATCTAAGAAGTAAACATGCAATCTTCCCTAGGGAAGATACTTCTAGCACCATAAGGCATAGAATCAGGAAGAACATGCCAAATGCGACACAAAATGAGTGCCATATAAGAATGAGATGAGCCTGGATCTATCAAGACTCGCTCTCTCGTACTAGAA
>JAOWBW010000509.1:0-71762 GCA_026119855.1 Campanula takesimana | reverse complement strand
TTTAACAAACGTGCCTAGGGCACCAACACCAACAGGGTTCGGGGGCTAAGTTACGAGAAGAGAAGGGGTTAGGCACTCTTCTCGCCCGTGATGGTCTCTATATGTGTGCCACTTATATTCAATTTTATGCCTTTTAATTTGGATTTTATGCCCTACCAAAAAATGGTGATGAAATATATATGGAGGTCTTCCTATTCTAGGAAGTTTCATTTTTATTCACAACCGGGAACTCGGTTTGAGTGGATTCCCCGATTGGTTTTCAAGAATGGTTTTGATCATATCAAGCAATAATACATCCACGGGAGGGGAGATTACACAATTACACATATACAAAAAATAGGGGAGACAAATCCCACAAATAATAATAAATATCCTCGACGGTGCTTTTGTTGATTTCGGTGACACTTTCCGTCCCCGAGCCGTCGTACCTGTCCTAAAATCAATCCGATTCCAAAACTAAAAATTGGGGGTTAATCCCTGAATACTAGGGATCACAAGGGAGTTTTTGTAGACTTTTTGGACCAAGTTTAGGCCCAAACACATGCAATAAAGTTGATCACAAAATTCAGCCCAGAAAAGGCAAACAGAAACCTTAGCATGTTTATCACCAATTTCACCATCTTAGCTTGCGAATATGACAAAACCAAAAGAACAAAGTTAAATACCACGCATAAAAAATGAATATCCCAAAATTTGGAGTTCATGGATGAGTTTTAGTGGTTCAAAGGTTTCTGACATTTCAATGTCAGAAACTGGAAGTGCAGAATCTGAATTTTTGAGTTTGAAACATATGTTTGAAAGGAGAACTTCCAATGATCCAAAAAATGTATAAAAAATATTAATAATCATACTGAGTTCGTGTAGAACAAAATCCATGTTTTGATCTTTGTCCAGAAAATTATTTTTCATCAGTTTGAAGCCCAAGAACACAGCAAGGTACCACAGTGAATAAACAACTCAGAATCACTGAGACCCAAATTTATGCATGAAAATATGATCTAGGCATGGAATCTGAACATGAAACTTTAGGATAATATATTTCAACATGTTATGAACAACTTTTGTTCTTTGACATAAACCATAAAACCAATCTAAGATGGATTTACAAGCTCATCAAATCAAGACTCTATACAGAAAGTAAAAACTGATTATATGAGGCATTGATTATAGACCTCAAAACACTACTATATCTTCAAACCAAGGCATGAAACTCAAGGACTTTGATATTTAACATGTTAACAACATTATCCAAGAGCTATTTATCAACAAATAATGATTTTCACATGCATGATCATGAAGGAAAGCCAAAGAGGGCAGATTTACGCCCTTTGAGAGAAACATGAAGATTTTCATACACAAATTAAAGCATATGAATATTATGACTATTATGAACATATATAAACATAATAAAATGAGTATTAGCATCACATGATCATCATTTATATACATAAACAAAGCTTTACAAAGCTAAAAAAACATGGAAGATGAAGGAAACCTAGTCATTATTTGACTAGGTTCCAAACCACTCCCAATATTGCTTACATATCTAAAGAGCCAAGGTTTACATAGAGTTTTACCTAGCTTTTGAGATTATGGGTGCTCCCTTTGTCAACCAAGGGAAGACTTTTTCTTTTCTTTTTGCTTTGTGTTTGATCAAAGTTTTGGCTTTGATGTGTTTTTTGTGGTTTGTTTGGTGATTTATGGGTGGTGTAGGGGTGGTGTATGAGTGGTGGTGTGGTGATGGTGTGGTGGTGGTGTTCTTGTTGAGAGAGAATGAGAGTGGAGGATGGTAGGGTTTTTTTCTTTTTGTTTTTTGTGTCTCTCTTTTTGAAATGGATGAGAGTGGTGTATATAGGAGGAGGGAGGTGGTAAATTGGTTGTAACTTGGAGGGGGAGGTTGTAAATTGGTGGATTCATCATCTATCCTTCTTGACTAAGGCTTAAAGTCATCTTCCTTCTCTCTGTTCCGGCTTTCCGCTCCGCAACTGCTCCGTTGTGCGCGTCTCCGGTGTCCCGGTTGTCCGCGAGTCCAACATGAAAGTTGCTCGGAATATTTTTTGGTCAGACCGGTATATCTGAAATATTTTTATGAGCAAGGAACGACAATAATATATTTTTTCCTCTTCTTGACCAATTGATAAGATATTTTGAGATATTTTCCAATTTGGATAACCATCTTTCCGGCTCCGGCTTTTCGCTCCGTAACTGCTCCGTTGTGCGCGCCTCCGGTGTCCCGGTTGTCCGCGAGTCCAACATGAAAGTTGCTCGGAATATTTTTCTGGTCAGGCCGGTATATCTGAAATATTTTTATGAGCAAGGAACGACAATAATATATTTTTTGCTCTTCTTGACCAGTTGATAAGATATTTTGAGATATTTTCCAATTTGGATAACCATCTTTCCGGCTCCGGCTTTCCGTTCCGTCGTGCGCGCTCCGTTGTCCCGGTTGTCCGCGGGCCCAACATGAAAGTTGCTTGGAATAATTTTGTGGTCACGCCGGTATATCTGAAATATGTCAAATAGCAAGGAAAGGTAATAATATATTTTTAATGCACAGAATGGATAACAGCGAGCAGTTCGGGGGGTTGCGGGCCCCGTTTCCGGTCCCGCACCTCGAAAAACAAAAGTTTTGCTTGTTTGCTCGTTTTTCGCTCTGATCATGAATTTGAAGTCCGTTTATCCATTCGATGCACCGATAAGGCTCACGGCAGTCCCGCACAGCCAAATCGAGGGTTTTAGGTCAATTTTTGGGTTTAGACCGATTAAAGGTGGGTTTTTAGGGGTGCGAGATCAGGGTATCTACAGAGCCCCTCGTCGAATCTCCTGGTTAAAGGGGATTCTACGATTCACTAAGAGACACTCGATCTCATCTAGGGTGCAACGGCTGGGTCCAAGGTAGGACTTCCTACGTATCTCTTTCGAGAATCAAGTCTCCGTAGTTCTAACTCAAACTATCAATCAAACACAGAAAATGGTCGGTTCCGGTTTCCCGGTTTACCTACGTATCTCTCTCGAGAATCAGACCAAACGTAGTTCAGGTTTATTAAAATTTAAAGCAGGGGGTAGCATTGAGATGCGATATCTCTTTGCTGGGGATGGGGGTTGGCATTGAGACATGGTTATGAGAATGGGCGACTGAGCTCACCAAGGTAAGCTGCCTACGTATCCCTTGCGGGAATCAAATCGCGGCGTAGTTCTGGGGAGGTACAACTCGGGCTCCCGAGATGACCAAGGTGGAATAACATAACTTCAACTGGGGAACGTACGACGTTGTGCAGTTTGGGGGAGGTAATCTCGGGCGCCCGAGAAGACCTGGGTGGAATAACATAACTGCAACTGGGGAACGTACGACGTTGCGCAGTTGGGGGAGGTAATCTCGGGCGCCCGAGAAGACCAGGGTGGAACAACATAGCATTGCTGGGGAGTTGCATTGAGAAGCGAAGTCTCTTTGCTGGGGGTTGGTATTTGACCAACAAATTGCGAGAATTGGCGACTAAGTCCAACGTTGTGAACTGCCTACGTATCCCGCCGCGGGAATCAAGTCGAGTCGTAGTTCTGATTAGAACCGACTCGAACAATTAAGAGAAGGTTTAAGACCAACACGACTCAAGGGTTGACGCAAGGTACAATCCGAGTAAAGGGTGCATTGAGATTTGATCTCTCTTTGCAAAGGGATGGAAATCATGAAGGGAGAACGTACGATGTTGCGCAGTTCGGGGAGGTAATCTCGGGCACCGGAGAAGACCAAGCTGGAACAACATATCTTTTCAAAAGGGGGACCTACGACGTTGCGCAGTTCGGGGGAAGTAATCCCGATCTTTGAGAAAACTGAGGGCAATAAACAACTGAAGCCATTTATGTACACAAACTAAAATCAAGGATACGCTGCATTCTGCGCCGTCCAGATTCTTCTGCCTTTGTTTTTGCTGTGTGATGAGATTTTTGTACTTTTTTAAGCGAGAGACCACCGCTTTGTGTGATCCACTGGTGCTGTTTTAACCCCGACTGATTCTTTTTTGCTATTGGGAGGGATAACAGGATCGGCTTCGTCCGTTGATCTGCAAGTTAGCTTTGCATGCAGTGGCAGATGTGATTCACACAGATAAAAATTGGATTATTCTGACCGAACACAATCTTTCTTTTATTCTGAAATTCCGGATACTCTTTTTTTTTTTTTTAAATGACACCGACTCGCGATTAATGACCAACACTGAATCAAGCCCGGATTTCAGAGGGCGGCTGCGGTTATATTCATGATAAAGGGGACAAGGTTCAATGCCTAGGGATGAGGACAAGGAAAATGTCAGCTTTTCTAAGAGCCGCCGTACGGACGACTGACACCTTCTGCTTGGTTTTTGACTTTTCGAACCTTGCTTTTGGCTAGGGGGGACGGGGAGACAACCCCTTTTGGAATACTGATGATTTAGGCCTGAGTTTTTGGGAGGTTATAAAAGGGGAGGGGGAGCTCTTCTTATTTCTCACACCAACCAACTTCTCCTTCTTTCCTGCTTTGCATCCTTTAGCTCATTTCCCTTCTAAAATGGCTAATCTTGGCCAAACCCTGGTTAACATCGAAGAATACCGGGTAGGACTCGACTGCTGGGTGAATTCATACCCAAATAATGTACGAGCGGTGCTAGAAGAAAACTATCATTTCAAGTTGCTCTTTACTCCGAGGAAGCTTCCCATTCAGTGGGAGATGATCCGCGGTGCTTCTGTTTTCTGGTCAACCCGGACCCACTTATTCAATTTCAATCAAGACGAACTGTGTCCCACCTTTGAGGAATTCTGCGCCATTACAGGCAATACCATTTACAGCGAGGCCATGGTGCCCACTTCCCGCAGGACACCTGCTCGGTGGCTCATTGAAACCTTCGGCTTTGATATTGACTTCTCAAGGGTTGTCCTTCATGGGACCCACCTTGACATTACTTGCTTCCCCGAACTCTTTGGCGAGGCTGACCCTCATAACCCGGTGTACTCCGACCGTAGGGACTTTGCCTTGGTTACGATGGCTTCATCGACTCAAGGATGGTGGACATCGTTGATTCTTGCAAGCGTGGTGCCGGCAACGTGATGACTGTCCTCTTGGCTGAGACTTTGCATGGGCTGGACGGCTACTATCCCAGAGGTGATGCTTTCACGTCGGGCAGCCCCATTCTATTGCAGATCTGGCTTCAGGAGCATCTCAAGATCATTCGGCCGGTGTCGAATCCAGACTATACCCCTTCTATGCTTCCAAGGCGAGGTTTATACAGGCAAAACTGCACTACCGTCAAGGAGTGGGTTGGACACTTTTGGCGGATCACATCGGCAGACATCACGTGGGTGCCTCCGCATTGGGGTTTGAGCAGGTATCTCATTACGAGTGCGGGTCATTCCTTCATCTGGCTGGCTGGGCTTCGCTCCACCACTTTCTACTTGGGCCAACGGGTGGCTCGCCAGTTCGGACAAGTCCAAGGGATCCCCTTTTCTGACCTTCCCATCACAGATAATTTCCGGTGAGTACCAACATATGCAACTTGATCAAAGAGGTTTGGTATCAGAATGGTGCACACATCGGTCGAGGCAGGCGCCGGGGTGAAGGGGACACATTTTATGAACCCACTTTGGAATATCTTGAGTGGTTGGGCCCTCAAATTGCTGAAGAAACCGCTACCATTGCAGCTTTGGTACTGGAGCTCGTAGGTCCAGAAATTCTGTCTGGGGATTACTATTCCCAGATAACAGGGCCGACAGTTTTCCAGAATCAGATTGGCGGGAGTCAACCACGCAGCGGTCATCGATCCGGACGCCGCAGAAATGATCGGGGCTCAACTTCAAGGAACACCCAGCCTGATGCAACGAACTCTGAGAATCAAAGGGGAGAAAGCTCGACGGGTCCTTATCCGAACGTGTTCGATCGTCTCAGTCCCTGAATAAAGTTTCAGTTATTTTCGCTTTAATCCTTGGTTGCCACGCCAAGATGATGTGTTTTTATTTCAAAGTTTGTTGTGTTTGTTTTTCCTTTTGAATGTAATGTTTGCAAGTTCAACGTGGGGAATAAAAAGCTTTCTTTACTTTTAATGACCGGACCCGAAGGTTGCCTACGTTCCTCTTTAGAGGCTCAGGTCAACGTAGTTCGACACAGTTACATGAAATTTTGCGCGCCTCCTGTTTTTTACCTAGAACTGCCCTTTCGGGTTTTCACCTCTAGTGGGGCTGTCTTTTGCGCTTTTTTTTTTTTTTTACAGACTCGATAGGAAACACAAATCTCTGCGTCTTTTACGCATAATACTTCTTCAATTTGCTGAGGTTGCAGGGCTGAACAAGGTCTTCTCCAAATTAGTTTGCAGGAACACGGCTCCACCAGACTGTATCTTCTTGACAATGTAGGGGCCCAACCACGGAGACTTCCATTTCCCTCGGGGGTCGACATAACTTGGTGGCTTTTCTCGCAGCACAAGATCTCCCATTTTGATATTGCGGTCTTTCACTTTCTTGTTAAATGCTCTGGCAATTCTGCGCTGGTACGCACGATTGTGCTCAACGGCCAACAACCGCTTTTCATCGAGCAATGCTAACTCTTCATGGCGACTTTGTAACCAATCAACTTCAGACACTTGATTCTCAAGTAGCACTCTCATAGAGGGGATTTCAAGCTCAATCGGAAGAACTGCTTCCATGCCATATGCAAGTGAATAAGGAGTAGCCCTAGTCGGTGTCCGAACAGATGTGCGGTATCCCCACAAGGCTAAAGGCAGCTTCTCGGACCAATCTTTTCCAGTGATAGCCATCTTTCTAATGATGTTCTCCAGGGTATTGTTCGTTGCTTCTACCGCTCCATTGGCTTGGGGTCGATAGGGGGATGACTTTTGTCTGACCACCCGGAATTCGTCAAGCAATCGGTTGACTTCCCCTTCAAAGTGAGTTCCATTATCTGAGATCATCTCATAAGGGACCCCATATCTGTAGAAATGTTGGTACGAATGAACTCGGCTACCTTCTTGGCATTCAAAACTTTGTAAGCAGCGGCCTCAACCCACTTGGTGAAGTAATCGATAGCTACGAGCACGTATTCTTGCCCACCCGAACCTTTCGGTTTGACCTGACCAATAACATCTATCCCCCATGTGGAGAAAGGCCAAGGAGCAGTTGATTGATAAAGAACGTGTGGCGGCAGATGTTGTAGACTAGCGTACCGCTGACACTGATCACAGGTTCGCACTTTCATCATACAATCCTTTTCCATCGTGGTCCAGTAGTACCCTTGCCTCACTTTCTTCTTAGCGAGCATGTGCCCATTCATGTGGGGTCCACACAGTCCCCCATGGATTTCATCCATGATTCTATTCGCCTCAGTCTTATCTACACAGAGCAAATTTGGTCCGTGATGATACCTTTTGTACAACTGATCTCCGGAAATCACAAATTGGGAGGCCCATCTGCGCATTGCAATCCTTGCCCTTTTGTCCTTTTCTGGAGGGTAGGTCCCATTCCTGAGCACATTCCATACGTCTGTATACCACGGCTCTTCATTCTCTTCGCTTTCTAGCTCAATATCCAGGCAGTAGGCTGGGATTGATCTCTTACTAACCACAAACGGCTTTACCATAACATCTGCAGGGAATTCCATGATGGAGGCTAGGGTAGCCAATGCATCTGCGAATCTGTTTCGGTCCCTTGGGAGATAATGGAATGAGATATCTGAGAAGCGTTCTGTGAGCGCTACCAGTCGAATATGATACTGCTGTAGTCTTGGATCCAGGATTTTCCATTTTCCCTCGACCTGATTGATGATCAAGGCGGAGTCCCCGAACACTTCAATTTCTTTGACCCCTCGATTTAATGCTTCTCCCAGGCCGGCGATGCAAGCCTCATACTCTGCTGTGTTATTCGAACAGTTGAAGTCTAACCGGATAGCAATGGGCGTGTGCGCATCACTTGGATCAATGAGCAAGATTCCAATTCCGAAACCTCTCTTGTTGGCAGCCCCATCAAAGAAGAGTTGCCACTTATTCTCCGAACAATCAACAGTGTAGATCCCTTCATCGGGAAACTGAGCTTCTGGTCCGGGCTCAAGATCAAGAGCCAAATCTGCAAGCTGGTCTGCTATCACCCTTCCTTTAATGGACTTAGGCGTTGCGTAAGTCATATCAAACTCGCTTAAGAGAAAAGCCCACTTGGCCACTCGATTGGACATGGTTGGCCTTTCGAGGATGTACTTCACTGGATCCATTCGGGATATAATCTGGACAGGTAAGGATTGCAGATAAATTTTTAATCGCTGCGAGACCCAAACCAAACCGGTACATGCCTTTTCCAACGCTGAGTAGTTCAATTCACTCCCTTGTAGCTTTCTGCTAACAAAATAGATGGCACTTTCCACCCAGGAGTCCTCTTTTTCTTGTGCAAGCATTGCTCCTACTGCAGTATCAGTAACTGTTAAGTACAGTCGTAAGGGTTTGTACGAATGAGGTGGCGCCAAGACCGGTGGGCTTGTCAAGTATTCTTTGACCTTTTCAAAAGCAATCTGGCATTCTTTATCCCATGATCGATCGGTGTCCTTTTTTAGGAGCTTAAAGAGCGGTTCACGCATCATGATTAACTGCCGTATGAATCTGCTAATGTATTGAATCCTTCCCAAGAAACCTTTCACCTCTTTTTGAGTTCGAGGTTGAGGCATTTCTGTGATGGCCTTTATTTTGTCGGGGTCGACTTCAATCCCTTTTTCAGTTACCAAGAAACCTAAGACTTTGCCTCGGACAGTACCGAATGTGCATTTAGCAGGATTCAATTTCATGTGGTACTTCCGCAACCTTTCGAAGAACTTTCTGAGGTCAATCAGATGCTGAGCGCCTTCTTCAACTGAGTGCACAATCATGTCATCCACGTAGATTTCAAGCTCTTTGTGGATCATGTCATGAAAAAGGGTCGTAGCACCTCTTTGATAAGTGGTTCCGGCATTTTTAAGACCGAAAGGCATCACAGTGTAGCAGAACGTCCCCCACGGGGTGATGAAGGAAGTTTTCTCTTGATCTTCTACTGCCATCTTAATTTGATTATAACCCGCCATTCCATCAACGAACGACTTCACTTTGTGCATTGCAACCGAGTCCACCAAAATGTCAATATTTGGTAACAGGAAATCATCCTTCGGGCAAGCCTTGTTGAGGTCTCTGAAATCAACACATATCCGGACTTTGCCGTTCGACTTTTCAACTGTGACCATATTGGACAACCATTGGGGATACTCCACAACTTGGATGAAGCCTACTTGTAGCAGCCTCTCGATCTCCTCTTTAACCTGAAGGGCCCACTGCGGCTTGATTCTGCGTAGTTTCTGCTTGACCGGTTTGGCGTCAGGAAAGGTAGGAATTCGGTGTTCCACGATCGTCGGATCTAACCCTGGCATGTCTTCATACGACCAGGCAAACACATCAACAAATTCTTTGAGTAAACTGATCAGCTGTTCCCTGTCAGCCCCTTGCATGAAGCTCCCGATCTTCATTTCTTTGACTTCTTCATTCAGCCCCAGATTGATGGTAGACAGATTTTCCCCACAGGCTTCTAATTTTCGTTCCCCACGCTGTTTTGCTAACCTGTTTAACTCGATTAAATAGTCTTTTTCATCTTGACTTATGTTTTTTAAAGATTCATGATTAACTTTAGTTGTTGTTAAATTTTCATTTGTTAAATCATTTTTTAAAATATTGGCAACCGAGGAGTAAGCGGAAATAGAGGAAACTTCATTCACAAAAGAGGGCAGTACAAGCTCGGCGACCGCGTCGAGGTCCTCGACAGTGAGGTCCTCTTCGAGAGTCCCGGAAACAACATTAGATAGCACAAAGTCAAAAGCGGGGCCATCAGGGCGAACATAACCAAACTGCTCCACCAGAGTGTCAGTAGTAGCGAGCGGGCCAGTGGTTCTGGACCAGTTATTAAGTGGTGCCACTGCCGGCTTGAGGTGCTTCACCGGGTCATAAGCTTCACCATTACCATTTTCGATCATAACCACATATCCGTCTTCAAGACCAATTCCTTCAAACAACCCGAAGACATCATCTTCTTCATCAATATTCCACGGAATAATCGGGTCCAGTTGCTTATAGGAACTGCCCACATCAAAGTTTTCATCGACCATCTTGATATTCTCAAATACTTCCCATCCAGCATGAGGCTTTTCATTAATGCCAATAACTAGCTCAAAAGGCATAACATACGCGACATCTTCAACTTTGCAAACAAAATATCCCTTCCAGGACTTTTCATAAGGACGGAGTGGGGGGAGCTTATAGGTCCTTCCACTTTTGATAGCAGTCTGTCTCTCCCTTTTCTGACGTACAGCTTCGGCGATTTCGGCAGGAGTCGGTTTGTAGCCAAGCCCAAAAGGAAGGAAGAAAAATGGAACATCATCCTTGATAGGTTCAATACACCCTTGTTGCTCTTTTCCAAGCCCCATCATAGGCAGGAACTTCATCTTCTTGACCATATTCAAGGCCATTGCGTCTCCATACCTGGTCCGCTTTCTACCAATTAGATCGGTCTCCTTGACATATTCAATAGCATGGATCCGAGCTTGTGGGATCACTTCAAAACCACTCAAGAAGATGCCAGTATCTTTGTGCTCAATTCCCAAAATCGGGAGGTCATAAACTTGCGTATCATCTTGGGCAGGAACTACCACTACATGATTGTCATGGATGAACTTGATGTACTGATGGTAGGAGGAAGCTACCCCTCTTACTCCATGGATCCAAGGGCGTCCCAAGAGTAGACTGAATGAGGACTTGATATCAATCACTTGAAATTCAATCGGCATGACAAGAGGGCCAATGGTGAGAGTGAGAAGGACAACACCCAGAACACAGCGACTGGTACTATCGTAAGCACGAACCACTTGAGAAGATGGGGCCAAATCAGTTATCTTGATTCCTAAATTTACGAGAACATGCACGGGGCATACATTTACTGAGGAGCCATTATCGATCAAAACACGAGCTAAGTGCTCACCTCCGACCCCAACTGTGATGTGCAGAGCCTCGACATGATTAAGACCAATTTTTGGTGCATCGAGATCGGTAAAAGTGATGATATTCCCAAAATGAATGTTGCCGATCATGTGGACAAGGTCATTGGGAGAAGTCTCGATCGGGATGACAGCTTGAGCAAGAGCTTTAACCAACACGTCTCGGTGCTCCTGTGAAGACGAGAGCAAACCCCAAATGGATATATTAGCCTGGGTTTTCTTTAACTGGGTCAAGACTGGGTTCTCGGCGACCTTCTCTTTCTGAGCGGGGACTTCTTCTTTATCCTTTCCCAATTCACTTGCCTCGGGATTTGGAGGCTGATAGGCTCTTCCCGAGCGAGTGAGGTGATTCACATTTCCGCCAACCCAAGTGGCCTTTTTAACAGCTAGACAAAATCGAATCCCAAGAGATCATATGGCATTCAAAATCTTCGGAGATAACAGGAGTTACAGTGTAATTCAAAGCTTTCTTCGGAACGATGAAACTAGTCCTTGGTAGTTTCCTTCAAACTCGATCACATGGATCCCTAGCAAGGGATTAGTCACCACATTTGGTTGGGGCGGCTTCTGAATGAGTCCATCGTCTATCATGTCTTGCAGAGTGTGTCTCAAACTCCAACATTCATTTGTCGCATGACCAGGTGATACGTGGTATGCACAATATTTACTTGCATCCCAATTCTTAGGAGGCGGATTAGGCGGGCGGTATCCTTCTATCGGCTTTAGTACTCCTTGGGCGACCAATCCTTGAAAGATAGTAGACAATGGAGCGCTGAATTTATCAAAATGGCGATCTCTCCGATTTCCACCATTCCTTCGCTGATCGGTGACAGAGTTCACAGACCCGTCTTGATTATAACACGGAGGTGCCCTATTGTAGCTGCTCCGGCTTGGTCCCACATTGCTGTTCCAAAAAGGAGCAGGGGTCATGGCAACATTGTTCACAACTGGTGCCGGGGCTTTAGCAGCGGATCGGAATCTGTAGGAGCTAGGAGAAGAATCTAGCTTGATCACCCCAGTTCGGACATCTTCGTCAATACGAGAACTCACATCAAGAATAGAAGCAAAATCTGGAAACGGGAGATATTTCATCTTATCTGCATACACCGGCTGAAGATTCTTAAGGAAAATACGAGTTTGCTCGGCACTGTCAGGCCTCTCCAGAGTTTGAGCAACTTTCTTCCTCCACCTACTTGCAAATTCAGAAAAGGATTCCTTCTCACGCTGAGCACACGAATCGAGGTCACGGAGGCTCTTCTCCCAGTTGGAGTTATCTTTGTATCGCTTCTGGAATTCATCCACGAGCTTCCCCCAATTATCAACCAGATTGGCATCCACAGTCATAAACCACTGCTTATCGGCTCCTACCAAAGTCAGATGGAAGTTGGAGGCCATCGCACCAACATTAGCCCCACGAGACTGCATTGCATGAGCGTAAGATTTCAGGTGGGCCATTGGGCAACCTGTACTGTCAAATTTCTCCACATCGGGCATTTTGAATTTAGGAGGCAGAACAGCAAATGGAGATAATTTCAAGGAATCTGCAGAAAACTCCCCTTTATTCATGACCTTTCTCAACATTTCTTTCATTTCGCTCATTTCAATCTCAGCTTTAGTAAGGGGTACATATGGGACACCCTTGTAGAACGCTTCCATTTGCGGACTAGGTTAGGATCTTGCCCCTGGGAAGTTCCTTGATTAATCTGAGAGGCACCGCTAGCAAACGCACCATAAGCGTTGGGCTGCTGATTCGGATACAGAGTCTGCATATGCTGAGCAAAGGCATTATGATCAGGTGGATACTGAGACGGATGCACAGCAAAATTTGCTGGATTCGGGATGAAGGGCTGGTGAGTGCCACTGAAGTCTGGATGAGCCACATTACCCTGAGGAGGGATGTTCTGGTGATGACTCTGGCCGATGGTGTTGCTACCAATAGGATTCAAGTTGATGGTAGGGATGCCACTTCCATTGGGACCTGTATTGCCATTGGGATTAGGATTGGGAACCCCATTTCCGGTCTGATTAACGTTCGGATCGCCATTGGGATTTCTGTTGGGGTTGCCATTGGGAGCCCCATTACTATTCTGATTCTGCATCTGCACAAGTGTAGCCAGTAGCTCATCTTGCTGAATCCTCATCTGACCCAACACATTCTGCTCCAACCATGCTTGAAGACCTGGTGGCGGCACATAGGCTTCCTCATTTCCTTCCTGGGCCATTGCAATAGCTTCTTCGGTTACAGGCACTGTCTCGGCAACTCGGATCAACCTCCCCTTACTGTTTCTAGCTCCCCCTTTCCAAGTAGATGCCAGGCTTAGAGTATCTGAAAGGGATGGTGTTTAGGGCTGATTAGAGAGTGAAAAGGATCGAGATTTTCTGAGTTTGATTCAAAAGGAGTTCAAAAATCAAAATCAAATCCTAGAATGCCGGATAAGCACTTGCTTTATTTTGACATGTTTTTGCATGAATCTTGGAATAGTGGATACCATCTCCAAAGTATAGGACCAACGTTTTTCACCTGTACTGTACTATTGGCCGTCCGAGCCCCTAGCGAAGGGCCTATACTCTTTCTGGGATCCACCATTCGGTTACGGTCTATGTGAGGGTCTTGACAATTTCAAGTCAATCCAAGAATTTCAACATGATATCCACAATTGAGGTCGATTATAACCTTTTGGGAATTCATAGGATTGAAGTAAAATTGTTTAGACAAAAACCGACATGAAGTCTGTGACGTGTTATTTTCGAAAGAATATGGACATCGCATTTCGGCTTTTGAAGCTTGGCTTACACCCATCACAGCGACCGTAGGCGCTGCTAAGGGGGAAACAGTATACCGTTGACCCTATGGGGAAGTCAAGTGAGCTCCCTTATGCCCCAGGTTTACCGTCTCGGGTTTGAGATTCTAAGACGTTTTTCAAAAAACGTGCATGTGTGTGAGGTATCTATGAGTTCGAAAAATCATTTTGAAAGCACGTAAAGAAAACAAGAAAATCATTTTTTTCCTTTTTTACTTGTTTTACCCCTTTTTTGGGGAATCACTCACCACGCAATGCATATATATATATACAAATAAGATAAGCGAAAAAACGCCCCTGCAAAACAGAGGTTAGGGCACAGATATATACACCCCAAGTAAGGCACATAAAGCATGGCACACACAAAGATTTAGAGTCTAGCCCACTTTAAAACAACTCCCCAGCGGAGTCGCCACTGTGAGAGCCCGCGCCCGAGAAGATCGGATCACCGCGAAATGACCGCCCGTGAAAGCGGTTCGCGCCCGTCTCGTGCTGATGCGCTTTTGGAAATGCGCTCGGTTCTCACACAATGGTTTCCTCTTGATGCTGTGATTTGATTGCAAGAGTCGCCACCTCATTTTGATTTTAGGAAAAATGAAGAAAAAACCTTTTTGAGAAAATGGGTTCGGGGGCTAAGTTACGAGAAGAGAAGGGGTTAGGCACTCTTCTCGCCCGTGATGGTCTCTATATGCGTGCCACTTATATTCAATTTTATGCCTTTTAATTTGGATTTTATGCCCTACCAAAAAATGGTGATGAAATATATATGGAGGTCTTCCTATTCTAGGAAGTTTCATTTTTATTCACAACCGGGAACTCGGTTTGAGTGGATTCCCCGATTGGTTTTCAAGAATGGTTTTGATCATATAAAGCAATAATACATCCACGGGAGGGGAGATTACACAATTACACATATACAAAAAATAGGGGAGAAAAATCCCACAAATAATAATAAATATCCTCGACGGTGCTTTTGTTGATTTCGGTGACACTTTCCGTCCCCTAGCCGTCGTACCTGTCCTAAAATCAATCCGATTCCAAACTAAAAATTGGGGGTTAATACCTGAATACTAGGGATCACAAGGGAGTTTTTGTAGACTTTTTGGACCAATTTTAGGCCCCAAACACATGCAATAAAGTTGATCACAAAATTCAGCCCAGAAAAGGCAAACAGAAACCTTAGCATGTTTATCACCAATTTTCACCATCTTAGATTGGGAATCTGACAAAACCCAAAGAACAAAAGTTGAAGAAAACGCATAAAAAATGAATATCCCAAAATTTGGAGTTCATAGGATGAGTTTTAGTGGTTCAAAAGGTTTCTGACATTTCAATGTCAGAAACTGGAAGTGCAGAATCTGAATTTTTAAGTTTGAAACATATGTTTAAAAGGAGCACTTACAATGATCCAAAAAATCTATAAAAAATATTATAATCATCCTGAGTTCGTTTAGAACAAAATCCATGTTTTGATATTTGTCCAGAAAATTAGTTTTCATCAAGTTTGAAGCCCAAGAACACAGCAAACCACCGTGAATAAACAACTCAGAATCACTGAGACCCAAATTTATGCATGAAAATATGATCTAGGCATGGAATATGAACATTAAACTTTAGGATCATATATTTAAACATGTTATGAACAACTTTTGTTCTTTGACCTAAACCAGAAAACCATTCTAAGATGGATTTACAAGCTCATCAAAATCAAGACTCTATACAGAAAGTAAAAACTGATTATATGAGGCATGATTATAGACCTCAAAACACTACTATATCTTCAAACCAAGGCATGAAACTCAAGGAATTTGATATTTAACATGTTAAAAACATTATCCAAGAGCTATTTCTCAACAAATAATGATTTTCACATGCATGATCATGAAGGAAAGCCAAAGAGGGCAGATTTACGCCCTTTGAGAGAAACATGAAGATTTTCATACACAAATTAAAGCATATGAATATTATGACTATTATGAACATATATAAACATAATAAACTGAGTATTAGCATCACATGATCATCATTTATATACATAAACAAAGCTTTACAAAGCTAAAAAAAAACATGGAAGATGAAGGAAACCTAGTCATTATTTGACTAGGTTCCAAACCACTCCCAATATTGCTTACATATCTAAAGAGCCAAGGTTTACATAGAGTTTTACCTAGCTTTTGAGATTATGGGTGCTCCCTTTGTCAACCAAGGGAAGACTTTTTCTTTTCTTTTTGCTTTGTGTTTGATCAAAGTTTTGGCTTTGATGTGTTTTTTGTGGTTTGTTTGGTGATTTATGGGTGGTGTAGGGGTGGTGTATGAGTGGTGGTGTGGTGATGGTGTGGTGGTGGTGTTCTTGTTGAGAGAGAATGAGAGTGGAGGATGGTAGGGTTTTTTTTTCTTTTGTTTTTTGTGTCTCTCTTTTTGAAATGGATGAGAGTGGTGTATATAGGAGGAGGGAGGTGGTAAATTGGTTGTAACTTGGAGGGGGAGGTTGTAAATTGGTGGATTCATCATCTATCCTTCTTGACTAAGGCTTAAAGTATCTCTGTTCCGGCTTTCCGCTCCGCAACTGCTCCGTTGTGCGCGTCTCCGGTGTCCCGGTTGTCCGCGAGTCCAACATGAAAGTTGCTCGGAATATTTTTCTGGTCAGGCGGGTATATCTGAAATATTTTTATGAGCAAGGAACGACAATAATATATTTTTTCCTCTTCTTGACCAATTGATAAGATATTTTGAGATATTTTCCAATTTGGATAACCAACTTTCCGGCTCCGGCTTTTCGCTCCGTAACTGCTCCGTTGTGCGCGCCTCCGGTGTCCCGGTTGTCCGCGAGTCCAACATGAAAGTTGCTCGGAATATTTTTCTGGTCAGGCCGGTATATCTGAAATATTTTTATGAGCAAGGAACGACAATAATATATTTTTTGCTCTTCTTGACCGGTTGATAAGATATTTTGAGATATTTTCCAATTTGGATAACCATCTTTCCGGCTCCGGCTTTCCGCTCCTTTGTGCGCGCTCCGGTGTCCCGGTTGTCCGCGGGCCCAACATGAAAGTTGCTTGGAATAATTTTGTGGTCACGCCGGTATATCTGAAATATGTCAATTATCAAGGAAAGGTAATAATATATTTTAATGCACAGAATGGATAACAGCGAGCAGTTCGGGGGGTTGCGGGCCCCGTTTCCGGTCCCGCACCTCGAAAAATGAAAGTTTTGCTTGTTTGCTCGTTTTTTCGCTCTGATCATGAATTTGAAGTCCGTTTATCCATTCGATGCACCGATAAGGCTCACGGCAGTCCCGCACAGCCAAATCGAGGGTTTTAGGTCAATTTTCGGGTTTAGACCGATTCAAGGTGGGTTTTTAGGGGTGCGAGATCAGGGTATCTACATCTAGGCAAAAATTAGAGCACATCCAAAAAAGAAGCCAGCTAGATTGAAAACCCGAAAGGGCGGTCTAGGCAAAAAACAGGGTGCACACAAAAAAAATGGTCTTCATTTGTTTGAACTACGGAGACTTGAGCCTCTCTATGAGAGGAACGTAGGCAACCTTCGGGTGCGATCTAAAACAATATTTTTACCTAATCATGTCATAACAAAATGCAATTTTTATTCATCTATCAAATCATTTTGGCCATTACAATGGATAATGTTGAGAAATAAAAGACAATAAAACATTAAATCCTAACAAGTGGTCTACTTTAATTGCAATCTTAGGGTACTAAGAAATGTCTAATCTTTCTTCGGTTTGGGAACCCATTGCTTTCGACTAGGGCCCTTGACCTTCTTGGATGGGGGCGGAGCACTCCCGGAACCACCAAGACGGGAGAAGACGCTAGGACGGGACGGAGCTTCATCAACCTTCTCTTTCCATTTGCCTTTGTCCAAAGAAGCCTTGACGGGGGCTTTGTATGGGTGTTTCCACACATAAGGGGAATTACCTTTGCCCTTGCCTTTACCCTTCTTATTCTTGGGCGAATAGCGTGGCCTAGGGGTTTCAACTCGAACCACCGGCTTCAACGGTTCAACAACGACCTCATTCGGTCTTCCCAAACGGTCAAAGACACTAGGACGTGCCTTCACAATAGGGACGAGCTTCATTTGTTCACCTTCGGGGACAGACACTTTTACCTCAAAAGAGAAGGTCATGGGAGCCATTCTTGATATGAATTTGGGGCTTAAAATGATAATAAGTAGTGCAGAATATTGTTGTGTGACCAAACTGGTCGAAATGGGTTCAAATTTATAGCTGTAGCAGAATCCTGCACAAAAAGAAAGGGGCTGTAAATCAGTAGCCCGGACGCGGGCGCCTCCGCCATTGGACCTGAAACGCGTGCGCATCCCATGCCTTAGTCCAGGCGCGCGCGCCTTTGACAGACGGCAGAACAGAACATGCCTTGTCAGTTCAGCAACAGCCCAGGCATTTCAACGCCTTCAACCTGCAAATAGTTCAGAATCCGCAGCAATAAAACAACGTTCCACAGCAACAAATGGAACACTTTGGGCACACATTTGCTTGTAAATTGTCAACATTTAAGATCGAGTCTAAATAAACATAAAAATTGTAGATAAATAACTAAGGCTGTAAATACTTGTTATTTGTTATTACATGAAAACTAAAAATTGTTCAGGATCTCATCCTCTACATAAAAAAGAAAGCTACTCAAAGTCTTCGTCAGCAGCATTGTGCCCATCCCCGCTGCCACTCTCAGTCTCCTCCTCATCATCAGACTCTTCCTCTCCTCAACCGTGATCTCATGACGGCATCTCTTCAGTACCGGCGCCGAGGAACTAGCACCGCCACGTCTAAGGCTCCGACTCAATGACCGCCTTGCTGAGGTGACAGCATCATTGCATCATCAACATCAAGAGCAGCATCCCTGCAATCACGCCCCATGCCGCAAGCTCCCCGACCCATGCCTCTAGCAGCTCCAGACACTGTTCCTGCAGCCTCTCTGGTTAAATTAGCCACATCTCTACACAGCTCCAGGACTCTCTCCTCCAGATGGCGCAACCTGCTCCGCATTCCCTTGTTCTGGTGGCCTATATGTCTATAAGCAGCCACGGGTACCTATCACATCAGAAACAAGAAACTGCATCAGTGTTCCGAGATAAAACAGACTGGAACAGAAAATGGGCCGTAATCAAAAATGTGCAAGAAAAGTAAAAGTCATACCACAGCGGTCTGGGCAAGAGGTTCTCTCTCCGGTGACATCTCCTCAGGGACAATCTCCCTCTGCTCCTCAACAACACCAAAGGTGGAGTAGGTATAATATGAAGGAGGCAGAGGAGGATCAAAGCAATAACCCACCCCGGTGGGGTAAAACTGTGCAGAAGTAGAAGGAGCGGGCTGTGTTCCCCAAGGGTCGGAATACATGAAGCCCTGCATCAAATGGTTCGCCCGTTGTGAGATACCCGCGGGAAAAATGGAAAGGTTTCCCCTCGAGAATCAAACACGGTGTAATTCCAAAAGATAACGGAGTCGCCACATTTGTTAACTTTTAACCCAACAAATGAAAATGGTTAGAGATTTATGAGTTCGGAGGTCAGGTTACGGCTTGGGAAGAGTTTCACGTCATCCAATCTACCTCGGACAAAGCTAAGTCTCCCTTGTGTTTGTTAACGAAAAGTGCATATGTGTGTGTGTGTGTGTTTAGAAAACGGGAGAAACTGACTTTAACAGAAAACAGTTAGGATTTTAACAGAAAGGGGGTCCTTTTGTAAACATTCTGGATTAAAGGGGAACTGGACTGAAACATGCCCCTGGACAAAGTAGCCGTACGGCTAAAGGGGGTCTTCTTGGGAATTTTAACAGATTCCCAGGAATCAGTCCAGTTCCATATAGAAACAGAGCATTCTGTCTGAAACTGGACTGTTTGATTATTTCCAGCCATTCTTTTGTAACAAAAACACAAATTAAATCATCCCTATGTCATTAATCACTAGATTAGACACGAAAACAAAAATTTTGGATGTGATTAAGACAATCATTGGGGAATTATTAAGAAAAGTTGATGAAAGTGGCCTTTGAGCCAAGATGGCCATTTTGATGAGTAAAGATTCAAACTTTACCATCAAAATGGGATCTTTATACAAGATTAAACCTTTAGGGACAACAAAATGACATAAAGATTGAATCTTTATGACCCAAATGTGGGATTTTAGGCTAAATCAAGGCTGGGATGATAAAGATTGGAACTTTATCACCCAATATGATCATCATGGACAAATACAATATAAAGATACATGCTTTCACCATAAAAATGGATCATCAAGCTATTTAAAGACAAGAAGTTAACAAATCATGATCTTCTTTAGGTTTTATCCCTTTTTACATACTTGGATGTGAGGGCACTTTGAATCATATCATGATTTGGTTCCAAGGTACATAACAAGAATATAAGGTGCTTGACAAGGGCAAGACTTGCAATACAAAAGGTGCTTGACAAGGGTAAGGCTTGCAATACAAAAGGTGCTTGACAAGGGCAAGGCTTAAAATGCAAGTAAATAAACAATATGAGCAAGAACAAAAGTGTTTGAGATAGAGAGAAGATGGGGAGAAGGAGGCTTCACCTATGGTGGTTATGGCCTATCTTCCTCTCTTTTCACTCAAGTGTTTGGTGGTGTTTCACTCAGGCTGAATTTCTGCAGAGTTTCACCTACAAAACTATATTTCTCCCCCCTGAAATGATCAGCAAGGGTCTCAATTTATAGGGACTGAAGGTTCCTAAACCAGCCGTACGGCTAGGCCCTTCCCGCGTTCAAACCATCCGTACGGCTCATCATGGCGAGCTTCTGGATTTTTCCAATTTTAATTCTAGAGTAGTCCTGGAATTTTCAGTTTATCCTAGTGAGGTCCCAGCCTATCAGTTTATCCCTGAATGGTGCTAAGAATTTCTCTAAGTTGGTCGATTTCAGATTAGGGTACTTACAGATCCCCTCGGCAACGTCGCTTTGGAAAAGCGGGGTTTTCGATAAAAATAAGCGTCCCAATCTGATGGGAGGACGGCTTGACCGATTTTTGGTTATGTGGCTGGACCTAGAGGTAGGGATGGCCAAAACCGGTTCCGAGCCCGGTTCCGGTTCGGAACCGCCGGTTCCGGTTCGGCAAAAGGGTGACCCTGAACCGGCCCGCGCTTACCCCGGTTCCGGTTCTGGTTTGGCACAATCCGGTTCTGGTTCGGTCCGGTTCCGGTACGGTTCTGGTCCCCCCTTTAAAATTATTGAAAAACAAGGGATTTTTTGTCCGGTTACGGTTTCGGTCCGGTTCGGCATATATGTGACCCTGAACCGGCCCGGATGCCTTGTGGTTCTGGTTCATCCGGTTCCGGTTTCCTCCCCGGTTTGCTTCGGTTCCGGGCTTTTCCAGTCCGGTCTTCCGGTTCCGGTCCGGTTCCGATTCGGTTTGGCCATCCCTACCTAGAGGTATAGGATTACTACGTATCCCGTTTGCAGGGAATCAATCCTAACGTAGTTCAGAAAAGGAGAGAAGTTTTAAGGCTGTCCAAACTTAAGGGCTAGGCGGATATCAGTCATATTTTCCTAAGGGACAAGCATGACTCTTAGCGAGTTCAGAGGCGGGACATGGTTAACTTGGCTCTATGGAGAGGGTTGACTTACACAAGGAAGCGTGACTATCGGGGTCAGAGGCGGGACATGGTCAACTTTGCTCTATGGAAAGGGTTGACTTACACAAGGAAGAGTGACTCTCAGGGTCAGAGGCGGGACATGGTCAACTTGGATCTATGGAGAGGGTTGACTTACACAAGGAAGCGTGACTATCGGGGTCAGAGGCGGGACATGGTCAACTTTGCTCTATGGAAAGGGTTGACTTACACAAGGAAGAGTGACTCTCAGGGTCAGAGGCGGGACATGGTCAACTTGGATCTATGGAGAGGGTTGACTTATACAATGAAGCATGACTCTCGGGGTTAGAGGCGGGACATGGTCAACTTGCGGGACATGGTCAACTTGGCTCTATGGAGAGGGTTGACTTACACAAGGAAGCGTGACACTTGGGGTCAGAGGCAGGACATGGTCAACTTGGCTCTATGGAGAGGGTTGACTTACATAAGGAGGCGTAACCCTCGGGGTCAGAGGTGGGACATGGTCAACTTGGCTCTATGGAGAGGGTTGACTTATACAAGGAAGCATGACTCTTGGGGTCAGAGGCGGGACATGGTAAACTTGGCTCTATGGAGAGGGTTGACTTACACAAGGAAGCGTGACTCTCGGGGTCAGAGGCGGGACATGGTCAACTTGGCTCTATGGAGAGGGTTAACTTACACAAGGAGGCATGACCCTTAGGGTCAGAGGCGGGACATGGTCAACTTGGCTCTATGGAGAGGGTTGACTTACACAAGAAAGCATGACTCTTGGGGTCAGAGGCGGGACATGGTCAACTTGGCTCTATGGAGAGGGTTGGCTTACATAAGGAGGAGGGGCCCTTAGGGTCAGAGGTGGGACATGGTCAACTTGGCTCTATGGAGAGGGTTGACTTACACAAGGAAGCGTGACTCTTGGGGTCAGAGGCGGGACATTATCAACTTGGCTCTATGGAGAGGGTTGACTTACACAAGGAAGTGTGACTCTCGGGGTCAGAGGCGGGACATGGTTAACTTGGCTCTATGGAGAGGGTTGACTCACAAGGATGGTCTTACATCATTTTGGACTGCCGGAGATAAGGACTATTCTGAGTCAAGTCTTGGTCAACTCCATCTTTGGGGAGTTTGACGGGAAAATTGGTCTTACGTCCGACTAAGGACTGCCGGGACAAGGTTTTCTAATCCTAAGAGTCACCGGGCTTATATCGAGGACGGCCTAAGATTTTACTGGGCTTATGTCGAGGACGGCCTAAGGTTATGCTGGGCTTATGTCAAGGACGGCCGAAGGTTTCACTGGGCTTATATCAATTACGGCCTAAGACTTGCCAGGGGACGGGATCCTGCTCATACTAGGCAAAGACCGGCTTACAAACTATCGGAAGATGTGATTTCCTCACCGGGCTTAAGCGTATTCTCACATCAAGCAATTTTCACAAATTTTACTGGGCTTACGCAAAGACTGCCGGGAGATAATCCTCACAAATTTTGCTGGGCTTATGTCAAGGATGGCCGTATATTCTTACAAGGGAACCTAATTATTTTCTAAGCCAAGAATCATGTTTGCATGAGCCAAAGGAGGGCAAATATCTAGGGTATTTATGATATGGTTGGGATGGGGCTTTGAATGAGGGGGTCATAAAGCCAATCTACCAACAAGAAATCATCAATTCTGTCAGGGCCAAAGTAGCCGCACGGCTAAGGAAGTGGGTGCCTTTTTTGCATCAAATTTTATTCTAGACCTGGTCATCTCCTTAAGTGCCTTAGCCTGATGTCCAGAAGCAATTCATTTTCTTCGTCCTTCGAGGTTTTTCTTTCCATGGAGTCTTTTCTTATGGAGAAACCACCAAAATTTTCCAAGGTTGATCAAGAATGCTTTGAAGGCAATCTTAGGCTTTGGATGAGGCATCATATGAGGGAGAACAAGGATATTTTTCAAGCCAAGTTTGGGCTTAGATTCCTTTGGTCTCTCAAGGAATTTATCCCGGATTTTGAGCTTTTGAGGGCCGCTGCATCTTTCTGGGATATCAAAAGACATGTGTATTGCTTTTCTTTCAACGAAATCACTCCGACTTACGAGGATTTCAAGGCTCTGGTGGGGGGTGTAGACACGGAAGTCATTGCTCTCCCTTCGATTGATGACACGATATGTGTTGAAAGGTTGGTCACTCTTCTTGGTATTCCTTTAGAAGAATCCCAATGCATAGTCCTTAATTATATTTTTATTGACATCTCGGACCCTCCCGAGAGGTTCTAGATCGGACCGATGAGTTTTCTTGGAATGCCTTTGGGCTGTGTATCCTTGCCTTTTTCTACATGGTTAGTTCTAAAGGCACTTGTCACAGGGTTCTGTTGAGTATTCTTGAGGAATGCCTCATGGGAAAAGACATTGTCCCTTTGATCTTAGGTGAAACCCTTCATGGTATGGACCGTTTGGCCTTGGGTTATGGTTTCATGCACGGTGGTAGCCCCGCTCTTCTCACCATATGGTTAAGGGAGAGATTGATGGCCATGCCCGAGGCTCCTCTTTCTCACAAACCGTGGTCCTACTCTTTGAGAGGCATTCTTTTGGATTTTGCTCAGGGTGATTGGGAGGCACACATGGTTCCTCTCTAGACTTCACAGATTCACTGGTGGGTCCCGCACTGCTATATTAGCTCCGTGAGAGAGTATCAGGATGATTCCCCTATTGTTCAGGTACCGGGACTCTTGGGATCATCCTTCTACACCCCTTCGTTGGTTCGCAGGCAGTTCGGATTGTTGCAAACTCCTTTGTTGGAGTGGTTGGGTGTCAATCTGGAGCATTGAGACCTCCGTCACTATCTATGTGGGATCCTTTCACCATCTTATTCCTTACCCGGTCGTGGACGTGTTCCCTCTTTCTAGCTCGGGTACTTCTCAGGGGTGTGGCTAGCACGGTTTTGACCACAATTTACTTGGATTGGTATGAACAGACCATGGGGCAGACTCAGAGGCTCATAGAGGAGAGGCATGAGGCCATTCTTGGAGGTGATTATGACGTTAGTAGGGTTTTGAGGGAGGTTGAGGCTGTGGCGAGCGGCCATAACTGGACTGGGGATGCCGTTTAAGACTATCAAATCCTGGCTGAAAGGCGGATGGCCGTGGTGCCTAAACTCGAGGCACGGATGGAGGATCTCCGGGCTAAGGCGGCAGTTGACATGGCTTTGAGGGCATCTGGGCTTGTTGGGGAGATCGGGAGGGCAACCAAGTTTGGGAGAAAAGAGATCGAGATTTTTGATGTGAAGAAGAAGAAAACTCGGAGGAGCCAGAAGAAGGGGCGGAGAGACGAGGAGTAATGATGATTCCTACTGTCTAAGTATCCACCCATTGCCATTGCAGACACATTAGTTTGGTTAAGTATTTTATTTATATTTTTAGCATGTCATTGAGTCGAGAATAGACCATGCTTGAACTCATCAAATAAGTGTTTTAACCGTGGTGGCAGTGGTTACTTATTATGAAGTTTCCTTTAAGAACCAAATTTGAATTTTATTTATTTTTCAGACCGGACCAATGATTGGCTGCCTACGTTCCCCTTTTACAAATAGGACTAAGGGGCTCAGGTCATCGTAGGTCATTTTTCATGACTCATGGTGCGACCCTGTTTTTTCCCTAGACCGCTCAATCGGGTTTTCAATCTAGGTGGGTATATTCATTTAGCACTCATTTTTTTTTAAATAAAGTATCGACGGAGCTTGTCACCGTTGACCGGGTGCATGAAGGGGTTGCCGTCCAAATCTGCGAGTTTCATTGATCCTCCCAAAAAAACCTCTTGCACCACAAAGGGACCGATCCATACGGGTTCCCATTTTCCATCGGGATTAGTCCTTCCCGGGGGTTTTTCTTTCAGAACTAGGTCTCCGAGCCGAATTTGTCGGGGCTTAACTTTCTTGTCAAAGGCTCGTGCCATTCTCCCTTGGTAGGCACGAATGTGTTCCATGGCTTTCAAACGACATTCATCTAGCAATGCCAGTTCATCATGCCGACTTCGGAGCCAATCTACCTCATGGATTTTGTTTTCCAATAGGATCCTTAGAGACGGAACTTCCAATTCAGCCAGGAGCATGGCTTCCATCCCGTAGGTCAGAGCAAAAGGAGTTTCCCCGGTGGCGGTCCTGACTGAAGTTCGGTAGCCCCATAACGCTAGATGTTGCTTCTTGGGCCAATCCCTACCCCGTGTTGCCATTTTCTTGATGATCCTTTCAAGTGTTTTGTTAGAGGCTTCTACCGCACCATTAGTTTGAGGCCTATAAGGAGAGGACTTGTGACTCGAAATTCTCCTAACAGTCGATCACATTTGCCCTCAAAGTGCGAGCCATTATCAATGATGACCTCATTCGGGACTCCATAACGGCACATGATGTGTTCCTTCATAAATTCCGCGACCTTCTTTGAGGTCAAGACCTTGTAGGATTTGGCTTCGACCCATTTCGTGAAATAGTCTACGGCTACAAAGACAAATTCATGACCATTGCTTCCAGGTGGGTAAATCTTTCCGATGATGTCAATGCCCCAAGTTGAGAAAGGCCATGGGGTTGTCATGCAGTACAAATGGTGAGGTGGCAGGTGATTAAGGTTGGACAACCGCTGGCACTTATCACACTTCTTCACGAATTGTATGCAGTCGGTCTCCATCGAGATCCAAAAATACCCCATTCGTAGGATGACTTGCATTAAGGCCTGAGCATTTATATGGGGGCCACACACTCCACCATGGACCTCTTTCATGAGTTCCCGTGCTTCCTTTTCATTTATGCATCTTAGGAGAAGGCCTTGATGGCGTTTCTTGTACAAGATATCTCCCAAAATCACGTAGTGAGATGCTAACCGTTTGAGGGATTCCACACCTTTGGCTTTGATCCCATCCTTGTATTCTCCTTTCTCATTTGTGAAGGAAACTTCTCCTTCTTTGAGAAATTGGTAAATTTGGTTGTACCATGGCTCCTCTACTTTCTCCGGGGCTCCTTCGATTTCACAATAGTAGGCCGGATTTTCTTTTCTACCCACTCTGAAGGGTTTTATTGATTTTCCCTCGGGGATTTCCACTAAAGAAGCCAAGGTAGCCAAACAATCCGCGAAGCGATTCCGATCCCTCAGTAGGTAATGAAAGCTGACCACTTTGAATTGGGCCATGAGTTCCTCCATGTGGGCATGGCATTTTTGCAGCCCCGGGTCCAACGTCTTCCATTTGTTAGACACTTTGTTGATGATCAAGGATGAATCCCCGTAGACCTCCAATTCTTTCACATTCCTTTCAAGGGCGGCCTCTAAGCCGGCTGTGCATGCCTCATATTCGGCGGAATTGTTTGTCACCTTAAAGTTTAATTTAATGGCAATAGGGGTGTGCTCATCCTTCGGATCCACTAAGATCATTCCAATGCCATTTCCCCTCTTGTTCGCGGCACCATCAAAGAACAGTTGCCATTTATTTTCACCCTCAAGAGCAAATATCCCTTCGTCGGGGAATTGGGGGTCAGTCTCCTTTTCTTCATTGCTAGGGAAATCTGCCAAGTGTTCTGCCATAACTCTTCCTTTGACTGCTTTTCGCGTCACATGACTAATATCATATTCTGCTAGGAAGAAAGACCATTTGGCGAGTCTCATGGATAGAGAAGGCTTTTCCAATAAACATTTGATGGGATCTATTTTGGAGATAAGCTGTATCGAGTGGGAATGCATGTAGTGCTTCATTTTCCTCACTACCCATACCAGTCCAGCACACGTCTTTTCAATGGCGGAGTAGTTAAGTTCACTCCCTTACAGTTTATGGCTCACAAAGTAGATGGAATTCTCTACTTTTGAATCTCTTTTCTCTTGGGCCAACATAGCTCCCACCGAGGCATCTGTTACTATCAAGTATAAGAAGAGAGGCTTATCCTTGTGTGGAGGGCAAAGGATCGGCGGATGGATAAGGTAGGCTTTGATTTTCTCGAAGGCCCTTTGACATTCCTCGTTCCATTTTACTTTAGCGTTTTTTCTCAATAATTTGAAAATGGGCTCGCACGTGGGGGTGAGTTGGTTTATGAAACGACTAATGTATTGTAGTTGTCCCATGAAAGCTTTCACCTCCGTTTGTGTACGCGGTGGCCTCATTTCTACAATTGCCTTAACCTTTTGGGGGTCAATCTCAATGCCGCGTTCGGTGACCATGTACCCCAAAACTTTGCCACGGGAAACCCCAAAAGTGCACTTAGCCGGGTTGAGCCTCATGAACTTCCTCAAGTCGATTAGGTGCTGCCCATTGGTTCCTTTGGAATGGATGATCATATCATCTACATACACCTTTATTTCTTTGTGGATCATGTCATGGAAGAGTGCGGTCGCGGCCCTTTGGTAAGTAGCCCCAGCGTTCCTTAGTCCAAAAGGCATTACGGTATAGTAGAAGGTTCCCCATGGGATGGTGAAGGTGGTCTTTTCTTGGTCCTCCTCGGCCATTTTGATCTGATTGTACCCGGAGAAACCGTCTACGAAGGACATGACCTCGAAACTAGAGGTCGTATCTATGAGCATGTCATTGTTCGAGAGAGGGAAATCATCCTTGGGGCTTACTTTGTTGAGGTCCCTGAAGTCAACACAACACCGGACCTTTCCATTGGCCTTTGTCACTATCACTATGTTAGAAAGCCACGAGGGATACTCTATCACCCTTATGAAGCCGACCTGGAGCAATTTCTCAATCTCTTCTTTGACTTGCAAAGACCATTCCGGTTTGATTCGTCGAAGCTTTTGCTTAACCGGTTTCACTTCGGGATCCACGAGGATTTTGTGCTCCACAATTGAGGCGTCTAACCCTGGCATGTCCTTGTAAGACCAAGCAAAAACATCCACATACTCTTCGAGAAGCTTAACCAAGTCTTCTCTTTTGGTTCCTTTGAAGTAGATACCAATATGTGTCTCCTTTGGTTCATCCGCAGTCCCCAGATTCACCTTGGCTAAAACCTCTTCGGCAGCTTGGGCACGGTTTTCCTCTCGGTTAATAACCTGTTTTGAGAGTTCTTTAATGTATTGTTCATTTAGTGCATCTGCATTATTAGGTGATTCATCATTAACCGTTTTCAGATTATTAGTTAATTTATCATCTAATAAATTGGCAATGAGGGGATACTCAGAAAGGTCCATCATTTCATTCAATGCAAAGGGGAATACAATGTTGGATACAAGATCATAATCCTCGGGCATGAGGCCCTCAGAGGAAACATAATCAAACTCAAAGACAAGAGGCTGAAGGGACTCGGTTACACTAGACCCTACAACACATGACTCTAGAGGGTGGGGAATCAATCCAAGTTCTGCGATCATTTCTTCCTTGCTGGCCACAGGTTCGGAGAAAGTCACCCAATTCTTCAGAGGCATACCACTTTTCTCAACCAAGGTGCGGGGGTCGATGACCTCAGGGAATCCATCCTCTATTATAGCAACCATTTCTTTCCCTAAATCGATCAGATCTGGCACAACCAATTCTTCCCCAAATAACTCTTGCATCACCACGCCATTCCATTCGTCGCCCATGACTTCCTCTTCGATTTTCTTGGGAGCCCAGTCTCCAAACTCGTTCTTACCATTCCAACCCCAGACGGGCTTTGCTTCCTTGTCGTTTCCTTCCATGGACCAATCCTCGAATCGCTTCACCATCTCAGGCACCCCTTTGAAAGAGTACTCATGTGTTATTGTGGTTTTGGTAGGACCGGGCATTGTGAACGTGTCTAGGAATTCCCTTCTTACGGGGTTGGCGGTCATCCCTTGGAATCTTACAAGGTCCTCTTGGAGCTTGTCCCAGTTGGTTACCATTGGTTCCTTATTCGTTGGCTTTCAGCTTGGATTCCTCCTTTCACAAATTAGCAGATCATATCAAAGGTATATGGGCGAAGGTTGGGAGTTTTGTAAGAGACTCCTTGAGCTCGGGCCTGGCTCTTCCTTCAGGCCATTTCCTTATCCATTCTGAGGTATTCAGGAGTTGGCTTATACCCCAAGCCGTGGAGCGTCTTTTGCTCCTTGATCTCGACAATTTTGTGAGTCCCTTTGAGCTCCTTTCCAAGGCCAAGTCCTGGGAGGTAGTTCATCAGACGCATCATCTTCATTGTGGGGGGAATTCTATCCTTGGTGAGTATGAGATCCACACAAAAAACGTGGGCCTTAGAAGGGATTTTCGTGAAGCCGGTCAAAATCATACCATTTTCCTTGTGCTTAATTTCCAACACAGGGATTCCATTGGTGTTTGTTCCTTCCGTAGTAACACTGTCCCCATAAATGACCATTAGGTTGTTGCCTTGTACGTATTTTACACATTGGTGGAGGGTAGAATCGACTCCATTAACCTTATGAAGCCACGGGCGTCCCAGTAAAGCGGTAAATGAGATCGGGATCTGAAGCACTTGGAATTCTGTTGGCACCAGTTGTTTCCCAAACCAAAGATCCAAGGTAGCCACCCCTAAGACTGATCGTGCCGTTTAGTCATAGGCTTTGATAGTGATCGCGGAGGGTTTGAGGTTTTCAACCTTAAGACCAAGTAAGCCCATCATCTTGGCAGGAAGGACATTCATGGCGGACCCATTATCGACCAAGACCCGGGGAAGGCGACGGTCATCCAACTGTACCGTGATGTAAAGAGCCTCGTTGTGGTTGGCTCCGAATTTGGGAAGATCCAAATCTGTGAAGGTAATGATGTTTCCATACTGAACACTCCCGATCATTTGTACGGCTTCCTCAGGAGTAGCCGTGGTGGGCACCATGGTTCGAGCCAATCATTCTTCCAACTTTAGCTTGTACGGGTAAGATGACGTAAGGAGGGACCAAAGAGATATGTTGGCTTGGGTCCTTTTCAGCTGAATAAGGATGGGGTCTTACTTTTCAAGATCCGTATCCCCTGTCTCTTTGGCCAAAAGGGGAGGTGAGCGATGCTCCTGTGGTGGAGGCTTCTTGGGATTTTCCGTGTCGCGCCCCGTACCCGTGGTCCTACTTGGCCCCATGCTCGGGACACGATCGGAAGACGTCATAAAACATTTTAGGAAATTTTTTCGAAATGTACTTTCATAAAAGTTTCATATAACCAAACACATTTACTTGAAACTTGACTTCATTCCACACAACAAACTTTCACAATCCAAAGTACTTAGCCAGAAGGCTCACACACTTTACTTTCAAATTTACAAATCACCAACATGTTTCAAAAATAGGTGATACAAAGATGAAGTCACGGGTACTCTACCCAAAAGGTTATACATTTACATAATGTAGCCTTTATATACCAAACTTACTTTCCCAAAATGTCTTACCCAAAATCACCACCTCGACGTCCTCCCTTGTGAAGTGACCTATCCCCTGGGCTCTCCTTTATCTAAAACAGTAAACAAATAAAGGGTGAGAATGAATCTCAGTAAGCTACTAAAATGGAACTACGTTACATGCTGAAATGATACTCATAATTGAACAATGTCAATAAACATTCACATATCACGTAACATGATAGGCAAAGCCAACTCATCTTTCCACACGTAAGGCAGAAATAAACACTCAACTGTGGATACTGAGCTAAGGTTCTCGAATCAAACATATAACCATCTAAGAGGTATCAACTGAGCAGCACCAAAGGGCTGAAGCCGGTTCATGAACCAAACAACAACAACAACAACAACAATAACAACGGGGGGGGGGGGGGGAATGACACAAAGTCATAACCCAAACGGTGACTAATCTCACACAAGGGAGAGCTAGCCCAGACCCAATCCGTGGCCCAAGGAAAGGGTTTAAAATGGGAAACCAATGGTAGAAGCCATAAAATGAACTTGGCTCGTGTGCCATTATAATCCCTACCACTGCCCGACTCTACAACAAGTACCAGCTGGACTTTGAAACAAGCATATTAATGAATACTTGCTTAAACAACAATCGGGGGTAATGATTCCAAAGTAGGGAATCAAGCCAAACACATCACAAAGATGAACCAATCCAAACCACACCAAAAGATGTACACCAAATCCAATTAACATTTAGTCAAATTTCACAACTCTTATGTTCACAAAGGAACCAATTTCAAACACTAGGGTGTTCCACAACAACCCTCTAGGTACTCTAGGATATCACCTAAGACCTAGACCAAGATTGAACTTTAAATCACTTGAAATGGAACAACTCAACTTTTCAGCAATTATGGGCGGTCGCCCAAACCAGACTAGGCGGTCGCCCAAAATACTCTGTCCCAAACCAAACCATTCATATAGCATGGGCGGTCACCCACCCCATTCTGGGCGGTCGCCCAAAAACTCGACATGCCCAAAACTTGCTAATTTTACTCCCTTCGTTTTCACCGTCCCAAAAGTACTAACACTCTTATACCTAAAGCATACACTCTACTCATATAAGTGCAAAGAACACCCAGGAACACACTTGAAATAAACCAAACACTTCTTACTACTAATATCATATTACTCCCTTTGTCCCAAAATCACAAGTATCACAAATAAATTCTTTTCACAATAATTTCACCACATATAACATATACAACATATATATGACCATTTTAACATTTAAGGGGAATTAGTAACTTACCTAGTTCAGGAAAAAGTATCGCAGAAATATGTTTTGTTCGGATAGAAATGACCTACTCGACGCCCTGATCATTTTTATATAATTAGATTTTAAAACGGATAAGTAAATAAAAAGAATTAAATCGAAATAGGTTGAACTTACCTTTTTCTTCTAACCCTAGGAAAGTACGAGAGAGAATGCTGGTGTTTGACAATGAACACAGAGGGAGAGAAGGAAGGATAAGTTTATAAAGATTTTACCCATTTTTCTACTTTTGGTCACCCAAGATTCATTTTTAACACTTAAGCCCTTATAGTTACATTTTCAAGGACCCTAAAGTTTCAACTTAATCATTTAACTTCCTTAACCATTATTACTACTAACTAAGTAAATAGAACATTTAATCATACAATATGTGCAAGTCATAAATTATGATGCAACACATAAAATGCACACATAATATCAAATTAAAATTCCCACAAATTTAAAATAAATAGGGACGGGTTTTGGGGTTGTTATATTCCGTGTGCACCTGCCCGGAGCGGGTCAACACGCTTACCTCCGCAGAGTCATCTACTTCCTCCTTTTCTTCCATGGGCATTGGTAGATCCTTGGTGGAGTAATTCCACGCCACTTTTCTTAACTCATTCACTGTAGTCATTCCTTTTGGGGCATAGGCTGACTCATGGATTTCTTTAAGGGAAACAGGGCGTGTGTCTCGCTTTTCCCAAACTCCTACAGTTTCTCGGAGTTTTTCCAAAGTCAACATACAACAAAAGTATTCTGGAAACATCAACCCATCATCGCTAAACTGAGGTGGTGGTGATAGTGGTGGCAAGGATAGGAAGTCGTCTAAAGGTGGGAAGTCTTCCACCATTCCTGGGGATGGGACACGGGGAGGCACATAGGAGGAGGACACCTCCTCATCATCACTTTCACAGAGAAACCAGAGTTCTTCGCGAGACAAGGACCGGATTTCCCCTCTCATTTGGGTGAGGTGCCCTTCATAATTAGTCATTCCCGGGCTTCCCATCATTTTGGGCACATTTTCCTCATCGTGGTTGCATACCCTTCTAACCAATCTTTTGCCAGTCGAGGAGCTACATGGTTCCGTGAGATGGAAATGGTCATGATGAGGGGGACAACACCCATTTGGACTATGGCTTTGGCCTTCCACCTCATCTTTAACGGCCTTCTCCAATTCTGCCATACATTCCTCATATATTAGATTGTGCTCAGTGAGCTTAATCACGACCAAATCGCTGGCATTCCGGTGTGGGATCCTTGCACTTAGCACATTGGCTATCATACAATCCGGGGGGCACTTCATCTTTCCCTCTTGTACACATGCCCACAGGACGTCCTTCCACCTTTCCCCGATTTCCACCAGTGGGGTGTTAAATTCCAAGAAGGTTACAGGTGCTGGTCCTCCAATCTTAATCATGTTCACGCTGTTTTGCCTGAACTCAATCATGTTGACGGCGCTGTTGTCGGGGAAGGGGTTGTTGACTACATTTGGACCAAGAGGGTGTTCAAGCTTCCCCTTGTCAATCAGGTCAAGGATGATGCGTTTTACCACAGATCAGTCATCGGTGTTGTGGCCATGATAATTGTGAAAGGCACACCTTTTGTTTCTATCGAGGTGTTTCTCGGGATTTCTGGGTTGATAGTTAACCAAAGGTTTCACAAGGCCTTGTTTGACTAACCCTTCAAACACCTTTCTTATAGGCATCCTGAAATCTTCAAACCTCACATATGGACGTCTCTCTGAGTTTCCGGCCCTTTGCGAGATTTGTCCCGGGCTTTCCCCTTGGATGTTGTTAATGTTGGTACCCTAGGTACGTTTGTTAAACGTTGTATGTGTTATCATTATATTCATATTAATGAAGAGATATTTAGGTTATTATTAATGCTCATGTTTGCTTATAATAATCTCCGTCCCTAGAGCTTGTTAAGCACTAGTATAAAGGCTAAATGATCATGGGATGATCATGTTAGATTTATGGGTACTTGTTTAGAACAAGGTACTGGGCATGACCCGCAGTATGAGATTTATGTCATGGTCAATGTCATATATAAATCTCATATTAGTTATGTCATTTGAATCCTTAGACATGAAGTTATTATAGTCTTCCACTTGATGAAGATTATGTTTGACATATTTAAACGTTACCCTTAAACATATAGCCATAAAGGGTATGATTGGCATAATCAGATTCACGTAGGGAAGAATAATAAGCTAAATGGATTTGTCCCTCTTCGGAGAGATGTCAAGCTTGGGCTCCTCGAAGGAATGATGTTGATGAAATGTTTGGCCAAACTCAAATGGATTGATTGGATCAATGTCGTTTGGATTATCAACATATTCGGGATCGAGAAAAGTATTGAACAAAACAAGTTGACTTATTGACCATGACTTGTGTTCAAAGACATCGTGGAAAAGGGATTGTGACATATTCTAAAGGATTGCGAACTTGTATCTAGTATTTGGGTAGGTATGACGGTTTGCTAGAACCTAATCATATCTTATGGTTTCATGTTTGAACCCATTGCCAACTTAGTATAATCCTAGAGGGTCACACACGAGAGAACGAATCTTAAAAGGACTAAAATGGAAAATATGGCCTTCTGAACCATGTTGTGCGACCGCACAAACTGGGCTGGGCGGCCGCACAGTTTTGGGCGACCGCACAGCTAGTTTTGGGCGGCCGCACAAGCATGTCGGGACAGATTTCCTAATTTGATTTGGAAAAGAATTTTGAACGAGTTTAAATACAAGTTTCCTATTTGGAATAGGTCTTACTTGTATATAAACACCAAAATTCGGCCAGAACTTGTTCCAAGCTTTTGTGAAAGTCTCCAAAGTTTGAGAGAGTTTTACTTTGTTCTAAGACATCCTAGATTGAAGAACAAAATAATACACAAATAAAAATTCCATATAGTTCATATTAATTGTGAAAACATGTTTCACAATTTTGGTCTAGCAACCAAGATCAAGCGTTCTTGATATTCGTTCAAGGTGTGGATACCGCTAGAGGGTGAAGCTCATCATCTTCAAAGTTTGTGTTCTAACTTTTGTGATTAAAGCTTCAGGTTCTCCACCAAGATAAAAGACCAAATTCAAAGTCATCAAGGGTTAGTTTTTCTTGTATTCATATTGTTGTATTTGATTTAATCATATGAACGGATCTATGGCTTTGGGTTTCATAAAATTTTAAATGCTTAATTCCTCTGCGTATGTTACTCCGAAACCCAACTGTGGTATCAGAGCCCCGTTCATGTTGATTATTTCAATACTTAGATCATGTTGTGTGTATATAAATTGTTTGTATGCCTAGCATGATATGAATATTGGATTATATGATGTTTATGTGTTATATGATTCTATGTGGTTTATTGTTTTACAACTTTAATCGCACTAAAAATTATGTTGGATTCTGAATTGTTTGATTATTAATTTTTGATTGGATCAAAGTTTTAATAATCGGGGAAAACACTTTTGAGACAAATTTTCGAACTCTAAAAATCATTTTGATGCTATTGTGCGACCGCACAGAAAAACGTGGGCGGCCGCACATGTTTGGGCGACCGCACAGTCTTTTTGGGCGGCCGCACAGTGATGGTCAGAAGCTGGAATTTTGAGGTAGGTCCGACCGGACCAAAGTAAGGACCCGGCCGGACCTTCTGGTCTGGGCTGGGGTTCTTTTTGGGTCGCGGGGTGGATTTAGTTGGTTTGAATTCCTATTTGTTTTAGTCGTTTGATTCTGAGATTAATTCCTGGTTTGGATGGCTAATCTACGTTCATCGAGAATTTGTTTCTCAAACTTGATTGCAATCAAATTTTCAAAGATAAAACGAAGTTAGAATTATGAAGAGTTCATAATTGCTAAAATTGAGAAACAAAGTTCTTGATTCAATGATTGGAGATCCATGTGGAATTGTGGATGCAATTGGCCTACGTTCATCGAGACCATCTATTGCTTAGTTTCGGCCACATAGACAACTTTCTTGGTTTCTTGAATTAGTACGGGATTGTGGTTGCCTAATGGCTTAGTTCGACCGCACTTCTTGTTGTCTTGATTTGGAGATGACAACCAAAGTTCAAAGAGTCTCATCCTCATAATTATAGAGAAACTAATGACACATAAATATTATGCTTAAATTAATAGAGATTAATTTAGTGGCTAAACTTGGTGCGGAACATGTTTATCTTGTGTGCTCATAAATGTGTTGTATGATATATGGTGATGAACCTTCAAGAAAGTTTTAAGTTTTTTTTTTTTTTTGCCATGCCATGATTAAAACACATGTAAGTACACGGGTATTTTCATGTGGGCTCGCTAAAGCGAGGTGCATTGATTTTATTCTTGTATGAGCAAGATGAGTGAATAAGAGTTTCCTATGCGTTTAAAATGGTTGGACTTAATTAGGCGTTAAAACAGTTTTGGGCCTAGGCAAAGATGAGAGTAAACATGCTTTTGAAATTGGATCACTAAGAATCATATAGGATATGATTGACAAGAAATTGTCTACCTAATTAATTTGATTTTGAGCAGTCCGTCAAAGCGGACTCAAGATTAAATTAAAGTTGGATCTTAGCCCAATTTAAAAGAATCTCAGAAAAGGATCTAAGAGTCATATGGGATATGATTGACAGGGTTGTCTACCTAATTAATTTAATTTTGAGCGGTGCGCCAAAGCGTACTTGAAATTAAATTAAATTTGGATCTTAGCCCATTTAAATTATATTATACATTGGATGTATAAGAAGATTATATAATTTAGTGGGAGTATTTTTGGAAAATACATTATTTATCTCTTTAATGAGATTGGTACTTGTAAAATTTTGGAAATTTTTCATAAGTTGTAGATAATGACAACTAGAATCGTTGCGATTCATCTTGATAAGGATAATGCTTAAAAAAGAATGGTAGAAACTTCATGGATTGGACCCTGAGCCTAAGAATCGTTCTAAGGCAAGAAGATGTATCGTACATTCTTGATGTGCCTATTCCTAAAGAACCCAATTCCAGAGATAGACAATCACAAGAATCATGACTATGATTCTAGGAATGTGAGTTGTCTTATGCTCGCGATTATGTGCTCAAAACTCCAACAAAGTTTGGAACTTGTGGAAGCCTATTAGATAGGCGTGGAGTTGATTTACATGTTTCAAAAGGCAATCTAGGAAAGAGAGGTATAAAACCATTGTTGCATTCACTTCTTGCACAAGAAGTAAAGGGCAACAAGTGGAACCTCACATGCTTAAGAAGAAAGGCTACGTAGAGTATCTTGAGAAACTTGGCAGTTCAATTGGATTGGAGCTAGCCATGGATCACATTCTTGATTCATTGTCCAAAAGTTATAATCACTTTATTATGAACTATAACATGCTTGGAATGAATAAGAATCTCTCCGAGTTGCATGATATGCTGAAAACTGCGGAGATGAAGATAATGGAGAAATGTTCTCCAATGCTCATGGTTCATGATGGAAAAGGAGGCCAAATGCCAAAGGAAAGGTAAGACAGACTTGTCAAACCTAAAAGAAATAATTGTGGTTAAAATAATAACTCTAATTGATTCAATTTGGTAAAATGGCAATTGGATTGACCATTTAGAATTGTAGTCAAAATTCTGGATGATCAATAAAAGAAATGGTAGTGGGACTACCGCTTGGAAATATTTATGTTATAAATTAATCTTTCTAAATTTAATTATTGGGTATTGGATATTGCAATAATTAGTAAATTGAAAGACTGCTTATAGTAAAGTTTGATCTATGAATGGTAATGATGCAATGGTTGCAACATTGTTCGTGGAACACTTGTAAAGTGACTTTACTTATGAAGCAGAAATTATTATTTTGTTATAAGATAATGAATGATATTTATTTCTTATTTGGAATAAGAAAAGTGTTTTATTTATTAAGATTTACTTAATTGTGTTATCATATAAATAAATCTTATATCCTAAATCTTGAAGAACGAAATAATAGCTGAGGTTATGACATAAATAATCAAATTCTTTAAGCATTATTGTTTTGATCAAATAAATGAGAAATGCATATCTAAAATTCCATGGGACGGAGTTTTATGTCATATGATTTGGAATCACATGATTTATGCAAATCTTATTTACTTGGACCAAGACATCTTTTACTATGAATAGTAAAAGGCTAATATCTTACTTGACCTAATACATGTCAATATATATGGTGCATTAAGTAGCAATGCTAAAAGAGAATTTTGGTTGGACTTGGTAAAATTATTCAAAGATTCTGATTCGATCAAGATGATGAACAATTAAACCAAGAATTTGACAGTCATCATCAAAATTGTGAAATAGTTTCACAATTAACTTCACTAAGAACACCATTATAAATGATGTGTCTACGTGGAAGTACAAGAACCTTATTGGATATGGTTCATTAGATGATAAAGTCAAATTGATCTTCCATTATTAATTTTGGGGTTATGTATTACGAACCGCTATAACTACACTAATTTGAGTTCCATCAAAAGAGGTTAAATGGTGAAAGAAAACTCGGTTTGTCTTTCATAAAGATTTAATATGATGAGACCTTTTGGAAAGGAGCTATCTGGGACACACTCACATTTAAATCTAACAAATATATTTTCATGGGATATCCTAAGGAAACTTGAGGATAATGTTTTACTCATAAGAAACAAATGGTTTGTTACTTATGATGGTGCTTTTCTTGATAAGTCATTTATCTCTAAAAGAATCAGTGGGAGTAAAATATATCTCGAATGGTTCGAGACCTAGAAAGTATAATTTAGCCTATGATGGAAATTGAACAAGTTCTCACAAGGAGTCGTGAAAAGTCCGTTCAAGTTATACAAAGTATTTGCGTACATGATAGGATACAATCTATAACAAGAAATATTGGATATTTCGAAATAGAAAGTATTAAGGTAAAGTTCATTGAAAGATGACACGTTTGCCACCTATCAAAGGTATAATATCCGCTCCATATTTAGATTAATGACTTGGAGTCATAAAGTCTAAAAGGCAATCCATGTGTAATAATTAAGTTTGGAACTTGATCATTCTAACCTAAGGTGTAAAAACCAAAGGAGAGGAATGAGTTTTCTTGGAGAAAACTTACATGGGTAGCGAGAAACTTACTAGAATTCTCATAGTCACATGTTCATATTTGAAATATGAAATTTGACAAAATGATGTCAAAACAAGCATTCCTCAACGGGAACTCACTTAAGGATGTATTGGATACAACCTAAAGGTTTTGATAGTCAAAGAAAATTCTAATAAAGTATGTAAGTTTTGGAAATCCATTGGATGGATTGAAGCAAGCTTTTGGGAGTTGGAATCTCCGTTTTGATGAATCAAAGAATTTTGCTTTATCAAGAACGAAGATGAACCTTGTATATACAAGAAGATTAGTGTGAGCATAGTGCCATTCCTTATTTAAATATGTGGATGACGTATTTCTCATTGGAAACGACATTCCTACACGTCAGTCTGTAAAGACTTTGTTTCGAAAGTGATTCGCAATGAAAGATATGGATGAAACCGCATATGTCCTTGGCATCAAGGAAGCTAATTGGTTTAAAGCCAAAGTACATACATTGATAAAGTGATTAGAAGATTCTGCAACGAAAATTCTAAGAGAGAACTGTTGCCAATAATACATGGAGTTTCTCTGTCCTAAGACAAAAGATGAGCATGAGAAAATGAGTGAGATGCTATTTGCTTTGGAAATTGGATCCACCATGGCATGATAAGTACTAAGACGGATATATCTAAATGCTTGGATCATGATGAGTAGATATCAATCCGACACCGGTGAGATTCACTGGGTGGCTGTAAAAGCGATTCTTAAGAACTTTAGAAGGACTAAAGATTCGTTTATGATCTATGGAGGTATGGAAGATGATCTCGGATACATGCTTCCAAACTAATTCTACAACTAAATCTAAGTATATTGCCACATTGGGTGCTGCAAATGAAGTGGTTTGGATTAAGAAGTTCATTGTTGAACTTGAGATGGTTCCTAGCATTGCTAATCCAATAGACCTTATTAGTAATAATAGTGGTGCTATTGATCAAGCAAAGGAACCAAGAGCACATCCTAAATCCAAACACATACTTAGGCATTTTCATATTGTTCGAGAAATCATTGATAAGAGAGACGTAATTATATACAAAGTACCAACTAATGATAATGTTGCGGACACGCTAGCAAAGAGACTTCCACAAGCTAAACATGATGGTCATGTTAGGTCCATGGGTATTGGATACTTAGAGATTGGGCCTAGGGCAAGTGGGAGATTGTTGGTGTTGGTGCCCTAGGCACATTTGTTAAACATTGTATGTGTTATCATTATATTCATATTAATGAAGAGATATTTAGGTTATTATTAATGCTCATGTTTTCTTATAATAATCTCCATCCCTAGAGCTTGTTAAGCACTAGTATAAAGGCTAAATGATCACGGGATGATCATGTTAGATTTATGGGTACTTTTTTGGAACAAGGTACTGGACATGACCCGCGGTATGAGATTTATGTCATAGTCAATGTCATATATAAATCTCATATTAGTTATGTCATTTGAATCCTTAGACATGAAGTTATTATAGTCTTCCACTTGATGAAGATTATGTTTGACATATTCAAACGTTACCCTTAAACAGGTAGCCATAAAGGGTATGATTGGCATAATTAGATTCACGTAGGGAAGAATAATAAGCTAAATGGATTTGTCCCTCTTCGGAGAGATGTCAAGCTTGGGCCCCTCGAAGGAATGATGTTGATGAAATGTTTGGCCAACCTCAAATGGATTGATTGGATCAATGTCTTTGGATTATCAACATATTCGGGATCGAGAAAAGTATTGAACAAAACAAGTTGACTTATTGACCATGACTTGTGTTCAAAGACATCGTGGACAAAGGGATTATGACATATTCTAAAGGAATGCGAACTTGTATCTAGTTATACTATTTGGGTAGGTATGACGGTTTGCTAAAACCTAATCATATCTTAGGGTTTCATGTTTGAACCCATTGCCAATTTAGTATAATCCTAGAGGGTCACACACGAGAGAACGAATCTTAAAAGGACTAAAATGGAAAATATGGCCTTCTGAACCATGTTGTGCGACCGCACAAACTGGGCTGGGCGGCCGCACAGTTTTGGGCAACCGCACAGCTAGTTTTGGGCGGCCGCACAAGCATGTCGGGACAGATTTCCTAATTTGATTTGGAAAAGAATTTTGAATGAGTTTAAACACAAGTTTCCTATTTGGAATAGGTCTTACTTGTATATAAACACCAAAATTCGGCCAGAACTTGTTTCAAGCTTTTGTGAAAATCTCCAAAGGGTTTGAGAGAGTTTTACTTTGTTCTAAGACATTCTAGATTGAAGAACAAAATAATACACAAATAAAATTCCATATAGTTCATATTAATTGTGAAAACGTGTTTCACAATTTTGGTCTAGCAACCAAGATCAAGCGTTCTTGATATTCGTTCAAGGTGTGGATACCGCTAGAGGGTGAAGCTCATCATCATCAAAGTTCGTGTTCTTACTTTTGTGATTAAAGCTTCAAGTTCTCCACCAAGATAAAAGACCAAATTCAAAGTCATCAAGGGTTAGTTTTTCTAGTATTCTTATTGTTGTATTTGATTTAATCATATGAACGGATCTATGGATTTGGGTTTCATAAAATTTTAAATTTTAAATGCTTAATTCCGCTGCGCATGTTACTCCGAAACACAACAGTTAACTACCGCTGAGGTTTCTTTCCCTTTGCCGGTGGTCGGAGGGTGGTACCGGTAGGAGCTACCACTGCCTTGAGCGGAAGATTGCTCACTGAGGGCCTTTTCAAACTTGGACCCAGCGGTTACCATGGCCCGGAGATTAGGGTAGAAGTGGTGACTGATTAAAGCCCGCAATTGAGGTTTCAGGCATGACTGAAAATATCAAGCTGCTCATCCTCAGTAGGCGGATTGGAAATTTCCCCAAGCTTGTAATTCCATCTCTTGTAAAACTTACCAATCGGTTCATCATTCTTTTGTAAGGTGCCTTGCAAATCAGTGCGATTGGTTTCCCACTCTAAGTTAGACCGGTATTTGGTGAGGAATGTTTCCTTAATCCGGTCCCATGTGACCCGAGATTCTTCCTTTAGGTTAAAGAACCATTTTAGTGCATTTCCTTTCAGAGATAGTTGAAAGTGATCGGCCATTTGTTGCACGGTACAACCTTTTGCCCTCATTTCTAGGGTGTAGGCATTGAGATGAGTTTGGGGGCAAGCGGTTCCATCGAACTTATCAATCTCCGGCATTTTGAACCAGTGAGGAAGAGGGACGATATTATCGGGATCTGTGACTCCTGAGGTGAACTTCTTCTCGTTCATTCTTCAAACCTTTCTTCCATTTGTTTCAGGCTTTCTACCAACCACCCCATTTGGGGGTCCATGTGCGGGCTGGAGTTGATGGATCCCATGGTTTGGGTTGTCACTGGCATCACTGTTAGAGGCATGGTGGTGGATGGTATTACCAGAGGAAGATTTTGAGGTAGTGCATGGGTTTAGACATACCCATATCCCGGATTATTTGCGGGGATGCATGGTGGAGTGGCTTCGGAAGCTTGTCCCACCGGGTATTGAAATGGGTATGGTACCCCTCGGGAGATAATCGGCAAAGCTGGAGGTGGTAACTCGGTGGTGGTTGGAGCTAAAGGTGTTCGGCTTGTCGGGATCGAACCATATGGGTTGAATCCGGGCGGACACATGGGAGATCCTTCCAGCGGGATAAAAGGAAACTGGGTGGTAGGCACACATTGGTGGATGGTTGTTTGGAATGCGGGACGTGAGGCCTCCACATTGGGGTAAGTTTGGGGAGGGGGAACTCGGTTATAACCCTGGGGTCGTACATTTTCAACCTCTTCTTCCTCCGTGATTTCCACAAAACCTCCATCATTCTCAAATACGACGGCTATCCCTCTCTATCTCATGGCTTCCACAACCCTATTCTGCATATCTTCCTGATGTTTTCTGACACTTTCTTCCCTGGCGGCCTCTAGAGCTTGTACCAACTCTTCCCTGGTGAGCCCATTAGGATCGACTGTGTTGTCACCCCTACTACTACTTCCTGCCGGACTAGTCATTCAAAGAAGTCTGAGTGAAGCTGCTGATGAACTGTCAGACTCGGCACTAACCAGACGACGACCCGGAACCCTGACCCACTTCCTACGAGTTGCGGAGGAGAAGGAGGTCCATTTCAGACTCGGGTACCAATTAGGGCTAGTGTCTGGGAAGAGGCTTAGGCTCATGCAACATGAAATTTTACTGTCTTTATTTATCATATATTTTATGTTCCTGTTTACTTAAATCGCATTTTATTCCTAATTGGTTGGAAAAGATTTCTCTTCTTTTTCGCAACTAATCTAAACCCTGGATCAGTGGAGGCCATCACTACGCCTATAGACCCCTTGTTTTTCATCTGTATTGCACACTCCCAAGGACGGACTGTCCCGGGCGAGGGTCCTATAGGGCACGCGGCTTCCACCGACCAAAAGAGACGAACCTAAGGTCTAGTACGTCACAGAGTTCCAATGCACGGGCCATTCTTATCATAATTAAGCCCCGGCTAAGGTTAAGATTAACTTAACGCTTTAATGAAATTCCGGCATGACCTCGTTTAACGAGGGGTCTCGGACCTTAGCCTTGGGCTTAAAGATGATTAGGACGGGTCAAGCATTAGAGCTTAATTACGTGGTGTCATCCTATCCTTAATACATAACTTTGGTTAATTATGGTTGGAATTAACGCATAAGTCAAGGACCGGGTCAAAGATGACCTTGGTCACACTTGCTTTACAAGAAGTCATGACTCGGGCGTTAACTTGGCCATAATTAGCGTTTGTACACGTATTAAGGACATAATGACGTGAGCTAGACCAATAACCAACCAAGGGTCACGGTATTTATGTGTCACGGACAAGTGTGGTTGACTCGGCTCGGAAGGGGAGGTGGAATGGACCCGTGCGCGCGAGAAGGGCACAAGAGCACCAATCAAGCTGCATCGTGGCATCCATCCCGGGTTTAAATGGTTTTTTGGAACGTGCACAAGGTCGAGTGCGCGTTGTGTGAAGTCTTCTATGTTCCCTTTTGAGTCAAAATAGAAATTTTCAATGCGTTTTAATATCATGAGCATGAACAAGAGTATATACAAGGCATGAACAAACAATTTAAACAAGTAATCAAGCAAAGATATGAACAAACGAGAGTCAAAAATTTTGTACATGGAAAAGGTTGTGCACAACAAGAACAACCTTTTGAAAATTATTTGTACAAAAAAGGTTGTGCACAACAAAAGAATTTGAAGACCAAAATTTTTATAAAAAGGGGTAATGCACAATGAGGCTTTGAAAAACCAATTTTATGTCCAAAAATTTGTGCATTACCAAGCTTTGAAAATTCATTTTTCGCTAAGAAAAAGGAGGTAAATGTGCACAAGTAGAGGCTGTAAATGGAACCTGGACAAGAAGAAGCAACGGGGGACCATCAGAATGTTTCTGCCCTGCACAAAATTGTTAATTTGAAACATTCTATGGGCCCGGCAAAACCAGCCGTACGGCTAGAGCAGTCGGTCCATTGTTTTTGCAAATTTTCAGCTTCTGATCATCAAGCCCCAGTCTATGGCAATCTCAAACAGTTTCACTCCCAGAAATCAAAACAGAAGCATAAAATACACACAAAAATGCATAAATTCAACAAAAGGTGATGGGAGTTTGACCCACACAAGAATGCCCCCGAATCTTCTAAAAAGAAGTTCGAAAACACTCTATTCCCCAGCGGAGTCGCCACTGTGAGATACCCGCGGGAAAAATGGAAAGGTTTCCCCTCGAGAATCAAAGACGGTGTAATTCCAAAAGATAACGGAGTCGCCACATTTGTTAACTTTTAACCCAACAAATGAAAATGGTTAAAGATTTATGAGTTTGGAGGTCAGGTTACAGCTTGGGAAGAGTTTCACGTCACCCAAGTCGCCTCGGACAAAGCTGAGTCCCCCTTGTATTTGTTAACAAAAAGTGCATATGTGTGTGTGTGTGTGTGTGTTTAGAAAACGGGAGAAACTGACTTTAACAGAAAACAGTTAGGATTTTAACAGAAAGGGGGTTCTTTTGTAAAAATTCTGGATTAAAGGGGAACTGGACTGAAACATGCCCCTGGACAAAGTAGCCGTATGGCTAAAGGGGGTCTTCCTGGGAATTTTAACAGATTCCCAGGAATCAGTCCAGTTTCATACAGAAACAGAGCATTCTGTCTGAAACTGGAATGTTTGATTATTTCCAGCCATTCTTTTGTAACAAAAACACAAATTAAATCATCCCTATGTCATTAATCACTAGATTAGACACCAAAATAAGAATTTTGGATGTGATTAAGACAATCATTGGGGAATTATTAAGAAAAGTTGATGAAAGTGGCCTTTGAGCCAAGATGGCCATTTTGATGAGTAAAGATTCAAACTTTACCATCAAAATGGGATCTTTATGCAAGATTAAACCTTTAGGGACAACAAAATGACATAAATATTGAGTCTTTATGACCCAAATGTGGGATTTTAGGCTAAATCAAGGTTGGAATGATAAAGATTGGAACTTTATCACCCAACATGATCATCATGGCCAAATACAACATAAAGATACATGCTGTCACCATAAAAATGGATCATCAAGCTATTTAAAGACAAGAAGTTAACAAATCATGATCTTCTTTAGGTTTTATCCCTTTTTACATACTTGGATGTGAGGGCACCTTGAATCATTTCATGATTTGGTTCCAAGATACATAACAAGAATATAAGGTGCTTGACAAGGGCAAGACTTACAATACAAAAGGTGCTTGACAAGGGCAAGGCTTGCAATACAAAAGGTGCTTGACAAGGGCAAGGCTTAAAATGCAAGTAAATAAACAATATGAGCAAGAACAAAAGAGTTTGAGATGGAGAGAAGATGGGGAGAAGGAGGCTTCACCTATGGTGGTTATGGCCTAACTTCCTCTCTTTTCACTCAAGTGTTTGGTGGTGTTTCACTCATGCTAAATTTCTGCAGAGTTTCACCTACAAAACTATATTTCTCCCCCTCCCCCTGAAATGATCAACAAGGGTCTCAATTTATAGGGACTGAAGGTGCCTAAACCAGTCGTACGGCTAGGCCCTTCCTGCGTCCAAACCATCCGTACGGCTCAGCATGGTGAGCTTCTGAATTTTTCCAATTTTAATTCCAGAGTAGTCTTGGAATTTTCAGTTTATCCTAATGAGGTCCCAGCCTATCAGTTTATTCCTGAATGGTGCTAAGAATTCCTCTAAGTTGGTCGATTTCAGATTGGGGTACTTACACCCGGAAAAGGCCATAGTCCTGGTGAAGAAGGATGAAAGGGGTAGCATCAACCCCTGCCATATACATGGGGCCCTATCCTCCTCAGAAAGTGCCTCCCAATTACGAGGACAGAGGGAAATCTGGAAGCGCGGGCCTGGGCGGGTTATGGTAATATAACATCTGGCTCCCATGCTGCCAGTATGCTCTCTCTCCCAATACATGATCATGTACTACACGGAGCTCATCAGAAGCCTCGAGCGAGTGGGTAGCAGTGTCTGCTCTATGCTATCATATATCGGTCTCCAGGGAAACAGCGGACTGAGACACAGTCTCGAGCCTCAAGTTATCCAAATACTGCCTGGCTGAAACCAAGCTAATGGGGGCAGTGCCGGTCTTCACATTTCTGGTCTTGTAAGACCACCTCGCACAGTCAGGATACAGGGGCTGACCCTCTCTCTCAATCCTGAAGTCTCTCATGCCCAGAATGGCAAAAGCCCACAGCTGCAACTAGAAACAAAAACGGGATTAATGACAGTCAAAAGTGCAGATAAAGACAGAAATTTGGAAAAAAAGGGGTAAAGTGGCAGATATACCTCCCAAGCAAGAGAAAATCCCGTAACCGAGCTCCTAGTCGAACGACTAGTTAAATCCATTCCGTGATAACAAGAAGCCAAGCCCGCTGTAGCCCAGTTATACTGAGCAGCCTGGTCCAAGTCAATTAGAAGGTCCAGCAGAGGCAAAGCAGCAGAACTTCTCACATATGCGAACAGGGTGTGGGACAAAGCAAACCAAATAAAGCACCGGGCCACCGCCTCGACCCTGTCGGCGGTAACACCTATGGATGGCCAAAACTGGTTCCGGGCCTGGTTCCGGTTCGGAACCGCCGGTTCCGGTTGGGCATATATATGACCCTGAACCGGCCCGTGTTTTCCTCGGTTCCGATTTCGATTAGGTTCCAGTTCCGGTCCCCCTTTAAAATTATTGAAAAATAAGGGATTTCCGGTTCTAGTTCCGGTTCGCCATTTATGTGAACCGTAACCGGCCCGGATGAATGGCGGTTCCGGTTACTCCGGTTTCGGTTTATTCACCGGTTTGCTCCAGTTCCGTGCTTCTCTGGTCCGGTTCCGGTCCGGTTTTCTGGGTCCGGTTCCGTTTGGCCATCCCTAGTAACACCTCGAGACTCAGCTGCAAGGACACTAAAATAAGTTCGGAATTTCCCCCAAGTCACTCGGGATTTCTTCACCACAAACTCAGAGTCAACCAAACCCAACAGCTCAGTAGGTTTCCGAGCAGTCCCCCTCACACCATAAGGGACGGGCACTCCATGAAAAAATAAGCCAGTCAAGGCAGTAAAGTCGGTAGGTGTCATGGTCACCTCGCCCATCGGCAAATGAAAGGTGTGAGTGGTGTCCCACCATCTCTCCCTCAAAGCCGGAATCACATCAGGATCGTTATTCAGCGAAGGCAGACTGGTAATGAAAGGGCCAAAGCATGTAGCCGCAACCCTAGCCCGTACATTCTTGGGCAATGTCCTCCACACAGAAACAGGTGCCTGAGCCCCGCCTCGGATTTCGGTCAAGCGGTTCCACCTCAGAAAAGAAACAAGAGACAAAGAAAAATTCGTCAGCATAACGGCTAGAAAATGGCCAAACCCAATATGAAAAATTCAACAAATTTCACTACGTGCAAGAAAGTGTGTGAACATGTAAATGGGTGTCCAACCATTCCTTTCGCAACAAATCAGCAAGGGCAATAACATGCAGCCATCAACAAAGAGTTACTGCAGCAGTATTACGGGAAACAATGATATAGCTCAAAATGCGAAAAATCAACAAAGGAAGGGTGAAATTCTTACCAATCCCGCAGAAACAAAGTGGGAGATATGAGTATGAGACTCATATGTAAGCAATCTCAGGTCCATGGCCTCAACCCCGATTTTTGCCTCCTCACCCATGGGCATCTCGAAAGGAGGAGTTTGATGAAAACTCGACATGATCTCACGCTAGATTGGTCTCAAATGAACAAAGGAAATGTTTCGGGATGTTTTCCTCGCAAAAATTCGACTTAGAAGGCAGAGAGTTTAGGCAATTTTTGAACTCAGTCCAAACAGAATGGACAATTTCTGCACTTATGCTGAACTTATGCGCAATGCGCGTGCCTCCCGCTACCCTTCCGAGATGCGGGCGCGTCCCACAGCCATTCTCGGACGCGGGCGCCTCCCGTGTCGTGTCAGGCCCAGGTACAAGTTCCCATGCAAGAATAAATACATCACATCAATTCCTCCAACTCCCATTTGAGTTTTCAGCTGCACCTTGGGGCGTTTCAAGCATAAAGTTCCGCAATAGACATCCATAATCCGACAGTTACAACAGTCAAAGTCAATCTCGACATTTTCCTCTCTAAAGGGAAAACATTTTTTCGGTCCGCAGTCAACTGTGCCCGCACCCCACAAAAGTCATAAAGTCAACAGCAAAGTGCGGCTCCGAACAGCATACATCAGATGCAGCTACAAACAGCAGTTTGGTCCATGGTGAACCACTGAAATCACCACTTCTTAAAGCAACGTAACGGATTCACTAACGTATTCGTCAATAAGGGTTTACTAACGGACTCATTCAATGGATTCACCAACGGATTCATCCAATGGATTCACTAACGGATTCATCAACAGGGTTCACTAACGGACTCATTTATGGATTCACCAACGGATTCATCAAACGGATTCACTAACGGATTCGTCAACAGGTTTCACTAATAGACTCATTCAATGGATTCACCAACGGATTCATCAAACGGATTCACTAACGGATTCACGAACTCATTCAATGGATTCACCAACGGATTCATCAAGCGGATTCACTAACGGATTCATTAACAGGGTTCACTAACGGACTCATTCAATGGATTCACCAAAGGATTCATCAAGCGGATTCACTAACGGATTCGTCAACAGGGTTCACTAACGGACTCATTCAATGAATTCACCAACGGATTCATCAAGCAGATTCACTAACGGATTCTTCAACGGGTTCACTAATGGACTCATTCAAATGGATTCACCAACGGATTCATCAAGCAGATTCACTAACGGATTCGTCAATAGGGTTCACTAACGGACTCATTCAAAGGATTCACCAACGGATTCATCAAGCGGATTCACTAACGGATTCGTCAACAGGGTTCACTAACGGACTCATTCAATGAATTCACCAACGGATTCATCAAGCGGATTCACTAACGGGTTCATCAACAGGGTTCACTAACGGACTCATTCAATGGATTCACCAACGGATTCATCAAGCAGATTCACTAACGGATTCGTTAACAGGGTTCACTAATGGACTCATTCAATGAATTCACCAACGGATTCATCAAGCGGATTCACTAACGGATTCGTCAATAAGGGTTCACTAACGAACTCATTCAATGGATTCACCAATAGATTCATCAAACGGATTCACTAACGGATTTGTCAACAAGGTTCACAAACGGTCTCATTCAATGGATTTACTAACCGATTCAACCAGTGGATCTACAAACGGATGATGCCACCTCCTCTATCAACAAAAGTCACTCACACAGGGAGCGCACCCCTATCTCTCGTAATTCCAAATTTCTGCTTTCTTCAAGTCTTTCCTTTTTCTTAGTGATGTCCTCGACGGGTGTACTTTCTTTCGTCGACGCGTTTTGCTTTGCAATCCATGTCGCTGAGGGGCTCTGTAGACACCCCGCCTTGGACCGCTCACCTCGATTGCACGGTTGATCTTGTGTTTCTCCCTATTTTAAGTGTTTTTCGTTAGTTTCTATTACTTTTGTTAAGTTCCTGACTGACTTCGTTAAGTCCAGGGACTAAACTGAATAATAGGGCTGACTTTCTAGTCCATTATGTTGAAAATGCCATCTCGAAGGCGCGCGCCTCCACCTGTAGGGGTAAAAAGCGCGCGCGTACCGCCACCAAGGCAGGGGGCGCACGCCTCTGGGCGTCAGTTACAGATTTCTGTCCAAGAATCCCTCCCTTGCTCATTTTACATGATTTTGCCTGGGAAGGATTTTTTTGTGACCTCGTTTTGGCAACAAAAACATGTCTTTTTCAACTATAAAAACTCCTCTTCACCTCCATTTCAAAGCACTCTTTTTTTTAGCACTCTTAGACTCCCTTTTTGGAAGCAAGAAAACTATACACAAAAATACACTCAAGGCATTTCCAAAGGCAATCTCCCAAGAAGTACTTGAAGTCATTTTGAGTCTAGGTAAAAAGACTATTCTTTTATCCCTTTCTACTTCATCTCTTTTCTCTCTCTTTTATTTTGGTCAAACGTGCGATCACCCAAACCATTTTGGGACATGACACCAACGATCACTTCACTCTATTGAAGTTGGTTAAGGAGTTATCTCCCCACATTAAAAACACTCTTTTTAAACCCCCCCCCCTTTATTACAATCAAGAATAGGAAGAACATTTTATATTATGTAGACTTTGAACAAGTAAGACCAACATTAGTTAGGCGAGATGGGTGTTTAAGTACTTCCCATCTCGTAACCTAACCCCCGAACCTCATAACAAGAATATATGTTTTCGTAATCAAATTTAGGCTAAATACTAGGCTTTTCTTACGTTCCATTAAAAACATAGGTGGCCTACACAATAAAACAAGTTAAACATCCTTGGATCCTCCCACCGCTCTAGCCAAGCGAGTGGGCTCTCCCGGGTAGGGGTGGAAATGGTTCGGTTTAGCTCGGCTTGGGGTAATTTTGAAGCCAAACCGCTATACATTGGTTTGGAGAAATCCCAAACCGAGCTAAACCACAAAATAGTCCAAGCTGAGCTGAGCTAAACCATCACGGTTCGGCTCGGATCGGTTTGAACCACGGTCTAATTTTACAACCGTGGCTTAAACCGTGGTTTGAACCACAACTCTTACACTATACTATACCACTTAGCACTAGCAAGGACTGTAATCTTAAGTTGTGCAAATAATTCCAATAAATCCTTAGAAATTAAACACTGATGTTCATATGAATATAAAGTCTAAACATAATGAAAACTTGCAAATTACAATAGTTTGACATATACTACTACCATCCAAATCCAACCATAGTACAAAGAACAACAAAACACGACAAAATAAAAGATATCCATTATCCACTGTCCAAAATCATAGTCCAGTTGAATAAAAATGACAGCAAAATTGGAAGTAAAATTACAAGAAGAAGCATAAGGGTGAAACTTACCTTTAATCACCGGAAAATTGAAAGGTCGAGCTAGGGTTTGAATTAGCAGATGTCTTGATTCTCTTTAATAGGGAGGCCTGCGTAGGAGAGAGATGGAGGAAGGACGTTGGCCGGAGGAATGATGTCGGCGGGTAGAAGGATGATGGCGGAAGCTAGGTCGTGGCCCATGGGTAAACTGAAGAAGATGAGAGAATGGAGACGATAGGGATGACTGCAGAGAGATTTTTCGATTTGGTGAAAATGAATACTCAGTCGACGATAGGGTATCTCATTTAGGGTTTCCTAAAAAAATCTAACGGTTCATATTAAATCACTAAATTTAATCAATGGTCCATATAAGGGCTCTATGGTTCAGCTAGCTCGGCTCTACGGTTCAGCTCAACGGTTCAGCTCGTGGTTCACCTCGAAATGATTCGGCTCGATTCGGCTTGAAGGGTCAGACCGTGAGCCGAACCGAACCGTGTGGTTTATCAATTTTCGAAACCGAGCTAAACCGCATAAGTTTTAAAACTGAGCTAAACTGCACAGTTTCGCTCGGCTCGGTTCCGAACCGTGGTTTGAGCCAAACCATTCCCACCCCTACTCCCGGGGTATCTACAATATGTTTTCTCCAAGAAAACTCAATTCCATCCTTTGGTTTTTACACCTTAGGTTAGAATGATCAAGTTCCAAACTTGATTATACTACATGGATTGCTTTTTAGATTTTATGACTCCAAGCCATTAATCTAAATATGGAGCGGACTTCGCATTTTGATAGGTGGTAAATATGTCATACTAAATGAACTTTACCTTAATACTTTCTATTACAAGAAATCCAATATTTCTTGTTATAGATTGTATCATATCGTATATGCAAGTAACTTGTGTAACTTGAACGGTTTTTCACAACTCCTTGTGAAATTTTGTTCAATTTCCATCTTACGTTCAATGTAATTTTCTAGGTCTCGAACCATTTGAAATATATTTTACTCCCACTGATTCTTTTAGAGATAAACAATTTATCTAGAAAAGTATCATTACAAACAAACACATTTGTTTCTTAGAAGTAAAATAATATCCTCAAGTTTCCTTAGGATATCCCATGAAAATATATTTATTAGATTTAAGTGTGAGCTTGTTCCAAACAAGTCTTTTCGCAAAAGACTCGCTTTCTTAAATCTTCATGAAAGACAAACCGAGTTTTCTTTCATTCCATATAACCTATGGACCCTTTGAACCTATTTTGATGGAACTCAAATTAGTGTAATTATAGCGGTTTCCAATATATAACCCTAAAGTAAATAATGGAAGATCAATTTTGACTTTATCTAATGAACCATATCCAATAAGGTTCTATACCTCCACGTAGACACATCATTCCAAAATGGTGTTTTTTTGTGGAGTTCTTTGTGAAATAATTTCACAGTCTTAAAGATGATTGTCAAATTTTTGGTTCAATTATTCATCATCTCGATCGAATCGGAATCTTTGAATAGTTTTATCAAGTAGTACCAAAATACTCTTTTAGCATTGCTACTTAATGAACCATATACATCCACATGTATTAAGTCTAATAAGTCACTAGCCCTTTTTACTACTCATAGTAAAAGATGTCTTCGTCCAAGTAAATAAGATTTGCATAAATCACATGATTCAAAATTATGTGACTTTAAAACTCCGTCCCATGGAATTTTAGATATGCGTTTCTCATTTATTCGATCAACACAATAATGCCTTAAGAATTTAATTATTTATGTTATAACCTTATTTATTATTTTGTTCTTCAAGATTTAGGATATAGAGTTTATTTATATGATTAACAATACAATAAAGTAAATCATGATAAATAAAGCACTTTTCTTATTCTCAATAAGAAATAAATATCCATCATTATCTTATAGCAAAATAATATTTTCTACTTAATAAATAAAGCTACTTCATAAGTGTTCTACGAACAATGTGGTAATTCTTGCATCATTACCATTCGTAGATTAACTTTACTTTTAAGTAGTCTTTCAATTTACTAATTCTTGCACATTTTTACAAATGTGGGATAAAATCCGATATCCAATACCCAATAATTAAAATTTTGAAATATTAATTTTATAACATAAATGTCCGTAGTGGTAGTCTCATTACGATTCACTTTCTTTGATCATCCAGAATTTCGATTGCAATTTTAAATGGTCAATCCAATTGCCATATTACAAATTTGCATTATTTAGAGTTATAACTTTAGCCACAATTATTTCCTTTAGGTTTGACAAGATTTGTCATACCTTTATCTTTTAATCCTCTTTTCTTTTTAGAAATTCATTAAGTCAAAAATCAAATTTTCGACTTTAGATCATCATCTTTCCGCACTTTAGTTCAGATATTGAGAGCACAAACTGTACGGCCGAAACTAAGCCAAAAGGCATCCACAATTCCGTACATCATTTAGAAACTTAGAGAACAATCCATACGGCCGAAACTAAGCCAAAAGGCATCCACATTTCCGTATGAATCTGTAGTCTTGTTTCTAAATTCCATGTCTCATCAATTTAACAAATTTTATCAATAAAGAACAATTCATGATTCTGATTTCAGTATATCTGAATTCTGAATTGACATCACTTTTCAGGAAACACGGTTTCAAAACCAGCCATCTGAAACTAGATTCAATCTCAGATTAATTTCAAACTTGACATTTAATTTCAGGAAACGTGGTTTCTAAAACCAGCCATCTGACAATTAAATTCAACTCAAAATATTTATCATAAAAGCGGTAGATTTAAAATTTCCAAAATTTACCTCAAAATTGCTTTCCTTGATTAAATTAGGATTTGGTGTTCATGGTGATCGAATCATCATGATTATCAAAACCCAGAATAAACAATTTATTCATGAATCTAAGATCATCAACAAGTTAATCAAATTAAATTTTGATGATCATACGGAACATATTAATCAAATTAATATTGCAATTTAGGTTACTTAGGATTATTAAGAATGTATAATTTTCGTTCTTGCTTTAGAACAATTCTTAAGCTCATGATCCAATCAACGAAATTTATTTCATTCTCTTTTAACTTTTTCCTTTTAAAGAACAGATTGCAGTAACAAACATAATTAAAGTATAAGATAATATTCTACAAAAATATGCAAATAAATATACACCTATATTTCATACCAATCATTTAAGAGATAAATATTGTATTTCATAAATACTCCCACTAAATTATATAACGTTCATATATAACAATTGTATAATATAATTTATGTGGGCTAAGATCCATATTTCACCCAATTTTGAGTCGGCTAGGGCACGACTGCTCAAACCAAGTTATTTAGATAGACAACTCTTGTCAATCATATCATATATATGATTCTTAGATCTTTTATGAGATTTCGTAGACATCCAATGTCAAACATGTTTTAATCTCATCTTGTGCCTAAAGCCCAAAACTGTTTTGATAACCTAATTAAGTCAAACTACGTTAAATGTATAGGAAACTCTGATTCACTCATCTTGCTCATACACTGATAGAATCAATGCACCTCGATAGGGCGTAGCCTGTATGAAAATACCTGGTGTACTCACAAGTGTTTTAATAGTGGATTGGCACATGACTTAATTTTTTTTCAAGGAGGTTATTTCATATAGCAACGCGCATAACAAATGTATAATTAATCCAATTAATTAATGAATAGATACTATGTGAAAATAATTATGAATTTAGGTATTCATAGAGTTCCACTCTAGGTACAATACGTATTGAATAATGAATTCTTTCATAGAGTCCAACTCTATCAAGAATACATTACTTTATAGAATCCAATTCCATGAATAATACGTATTCTACAATGCATCTCCAAGTCTGAAAATCGCGAATTCAGAAATCTGCACTGCACGAATCCGTGCATTGCACGTGCATTGCACGCTAACTGGACGAAAATCTGCACAAAATTCTGGACTACACGTGCGCTGAACGTATTCTGCACGAAAATTCTGAATGAAAACGTGCATTGCATGCGAACCGCACGATCGCAATTTATCAAATCTTGATCCTTTAAGAATTCAACTATTTATGATAATCAAATTATCATAAACATCAAACCCTAAGAACAAACAATTTGTTCTTCAAGATCAAGAATCGTCAATTCAATAATCCAATTAAAGACATTGATGATCCGATAAATAGATTAATCATATTAATCATGGAACTTGAAAACCTTATTCATAATCATACTTTATCAAATATATAATTGTTTCACCAAACAATTCATATAAATCACTTATTGTAAATTCTATCATGCGAGATCATATAATCAAATCATATATCAAACATGATAATATTAAAATAATCATACATAAACGGGGCTCTGATACCACTGTTGGGTTTTGAGGCACCTTACGCAGCGGAATAAAGCAATATAAAATCAACAGAACCCTAAGCCCCAAGATCCATTCAGGATGATTAAATTAATAGCAAGACGAATTTAGAATACTAACCGTTGTAGAGTGTTTAAATTTTTCGGATCTTTAAATCTTCAAGTCTTCAAGCTTTAGATTTAATCTCCTCGTTCTGCGCATTCATTGGATCACGATCACAGGAACACGAAATTGAGATGCTAAAGCAAGCATCCTCTATGTGTGTAGATGCCCCGGGGGGACCACGGCTTGGCTAGAGCGCGTGAATTACCCTAGGATGTCTAATTGTGTTTTAGAGTCGCCACCCACGTTTTTGAGGACCGTAAGAAAACCTAATGTTTATGAGCCTAAGTTTGATTTACGAAAACAGAGATTCTTTGGGATGAGGGGTTCGGGGGTTAGGTTATGAAATGGGAAGTACTTAAACACCCATTTCGCCCGAGCAAAGTCGGTCTTGTTTGTTCATAATTCACTTTTAAAGATAAATGTGTTCTTCCTATTAAAATGATGATAAAAAGGGGTTTTAGAGTTAAAATGTAGGGAGATGACTCCTAGGCCAATTCAATGTAATGAAAGGACCGTTGGTGTCATGTCCCAAATGGTTTTGGGTGATTGCACATTTGATTGAAGAAGAAGAAGAAGAGAGATTCTTAAGACATTTACCTATAGTATCCTTCAAAGAGAACCTCTTGTAAAGCCTTGAAGAAGAGGTTGAATACTTAGTTGAAGAAATCCCAAGAAAAAGTCTAGGAAAGAAGTGAGTAAAAAGGTCTAAAAGTAATGATGTCCAAGGTCCCCTCCAATGATGGATTGGAGGGGTTTTTATAGTTGAAAAAGGACTGTTTTTGAAGCCAAACGGAGTCTCCAAGAAATCTTTCCCGGGCAAAATCATGTATAATGAGCAAGGGAGAGATTCTTGGGCAGAATCTGTAACTGACACACCCCAGAAGCGCGCACATCCCACCTAGGAGGCGGAAGGCGCGCGCGTCTGGCCTCAAGGGGCGGAGGCGCGTGACTCTGAGAAGCAATTTTTGATAGAATGGACTAGAAAGTTAGAACTGTTATTCAGTTTAGTCCCGGGACTTAACGGAGTCCATCTGGAACTTAACCAAAGTAACAGAAACTAACAGAAAACACTTAAAAGAGGGAGAAAACACAAAATCAAGTGTGCAATCGGGGTGAGCGGTCCAAGGCGGGGTGCCTACAGAGCCCTCGGCGGCGTGGATTGCGAAGCAAACGCACCGACGAAAGACAGACATCCGCCTAGGACATCACCAAGAAAAGGAAAAGACTCGATAAAAGCAGGAATTTGAAATTGTGGGGGATAGAAGTGCGCTCGCTGTGTGAGCGGCTTTGAGAGATAAGGATGCACTCTCTGTGTGAGCGGCTTTTCCAATAGCAGTATTCATTTGCTGACAGCGGGATCTATTTGTTGGAAGCGGGATCTGTTTGCTGATAGCGAGATCCATTTGCTGGAGGCGGGACCTGTTTGCTGATAGCGAGATCCGTTTTGCTGGAGGCGGGACCTGTTTGCTGATAGCGAGATCTGTTTGCTGGAAGCGGGATCTGTTTGCTGAAAGCGAGATCCATTTGCTGGAGGCGGGATCTGTTTCCTGATAGCGAGATCCGTTTGCTGGAGGCGGGATCTGTTTGCTGATAGCAAGATCCGTTTGCTGGAAGCGGGACCCAGAGGACCGTCTGCTGACGTGCGGGACCCGGAGGACCGTTTGCTGAAGTGCGGGACCCAGAGGACCGTTTCCTGAAGTGCAGGACCCAGAGGACCGTCTGCTGAAGTGCAGGACCCGAAGGACCGTTTGCTGAAGTGCGGGGCCTAGAGGACCGTTTGCTGAAGTGCGGGACCCGGAGGGCCATCTGTTTTGAATGGATATAGATTTTGTTTGATGAGGAAGCAGTGATTCTGTGGCTCATCCCGGATCAAGTTGTTTTCGTGAGTCGTACTTTGATGTTGACTGTTTGACTTTGACTTTTGATGGGGTGCGGGCACAGTTGACTGCGGAGCTCTTTGTGCTGGGGATGAGTTGTAAAAACTGATTTTTGAGAATTAACGGAGTCTGTTACAAATATCACTCAGCTTGTAGTAGTGGAGTTGAAACTCAGATGAACATGGATGTGACACCTTGATTCCCGCGTGGGGAGTTGTGTTTGAATTCCTCAGGGAGCAAAGGCGCGTGCGTCTGGTCTTCGCTATGGGAGAAGCGCGCGTCCTAGTGACATAGCGGGGGCGCGCGCGTCCTAGTGACATAGCGGGGGCGCGCGCATTCCGTTCCAGTTCAGCATACATAAACAGACGTTCACTTTTTCGGCGAGTTTTCAAAATTTCGAAGAGCCCTCCAGATTCTGAACCAAATTTTCACGGAGAAATCACCCCAAAACATTTTCTTGTTGTTCTAGGTGCGATTCTATCATAGAAATGATGTCGGATCGTCACCAATCTCCTCCATTCGAGATGCCACAGGGCGAGGAGCCTGAGGTTGGAATTGAGGCGATGGACCCGAGTTTGCTCACGTATCAGCCGCATACCCATATCTCCCACTTTGTCACAGCGGGATTGGTAAGAATCTTTCATTCTCTTTGTGATTTTCACGCTTTGGGGCTGCTCTGCTTCACCCGTATTTTTCGCTGCAACTTCTTTGTTGATTGTCGCTGTTTATTGTCGTTATTGTTGATTTATTGCAAGAAACATGTTCGGATACCCATTTTCATACCCACACACTCGCATGCATGTTGAAATTTTTGTTTCGGGTTTGTCCGTTTTCTAGCCGTTATGCTGATGAAATTTTCGTTGTTTCTTGTTTTTTTTCAAGAGTGGAGCCGCCTGTCGGAGATTCGAGGCGGAGCTCATGGCCCGGTCACCATTTGGAGTAAGCTGCCCGAGAATATCAGGGCTCGAGTTCAGGCCACCCATTTCGGCCTCTTTATTACCAGTCTGCCGGCGTTGAAGAATGATCCAGATGTTATTCTGGCTCTGAGAGAGAGATGGTGGGACACCACCCATACTTTCCATCTGCCTATGGGAGAGGTCACGATGACGCCCACTGATTTCACGGCATTTACTGGTCTGCCGTTTGCGGGGGAGCCTGTCCCTTGTGTTTTGAGAGGGACCCTTCGGACTGCTGACGAGCTGTTGGCCCTGGTTGACTGTGGTTTCCCGGTGAAGAATTACAGAGTCATTTGGGGAAGCATCCGTCGGTATTTTAGTATTCTTGCAGCCGAGCCTTTGGGTGTCACTGCTGAGCGGGTCAATGTTGTGGCCCATTGTTTTATATGGTACCTGTTGTCCCATACTCTGTTTGCCAGTGGAGGATCATCGGCTTCCTTGGCTTTGCTTGATTTATTGGTAGACTTGGACCAGGCCGGTCAATATAACTGGGGTGCAGCGGGCTTGGCTGCTTGTTATCACGACATGGATCTGACCAGCCGTTCGACCACTAGCTCGGTCACGGGCTTCAGCCTGTTGTGGGAGGTATACTGCTTTCCCTTTTCTTTTCAGCTTTCTTGTCATTGCTCTACTGTATTTTTGAACTTTCATTTAATTCTGCTCTTGTCTCTGTTTTCCAGGTATGGGCCTTTGCTGTCTTGGAACTGAGGGACTTCAAGATTAACAGAGAGGGTCAGCCCTAGTATCCAGCTGTGTGAGGTGGTCGTATAGGGAGAGGAATGTGAGGACTGGCACTGTTCCCATCAGCCTGCTTTCAGCTCGACGCCACTTGGATGCTTTGAGGCCAAAGGCTGTCGCCTCTTCTTTGTTCCCGTGGAGAGCTATTTATGCTTTTATTGAGCATACTCCGATTCCCACCTGCTCGAGGCTTATTGTTAGGATTCATTGTTTGTACACCCACCTTAATTTGATTGATCCATACCACGTGTCTTTTTATGGACTTTAGGACCGCATGTAATGAAGTTCTACTTCAATTTTTAGATAAGTCCATTCTAGATTTTTGATTGTCTAGGCTGAGTATAGTTCGGTTGTATCATTAGCGGTTTAGTGCTTCAAGCCGTCATCTTGAGACCGCTAGCATGGAGCCCTTCAGTTTTCATCAAACTGCAGTTTGCATGTTTGATGAAACCGCACATCAAGATCATTCTTCAACCCGCCCCTATGCTTGGTGAAACCGCAAAGCAGTTATTGAAGAATTAAAGATATGTCATTTATTCCTTAGACAAACATTCCCTTTTTAATCGTAAAAGGATGTTGTTATGTCATGTCAAAATAACTCTAAGTTAACTTGGAGTTTCTGCAAGGAATGTCGGTTTGTCTATCAGTTTGAATTGTTTACCGTTAGTCCTTTCTGCAACAAAGGACAAATGTCAGGTAGTGGTGCAAAAACTACCTAGGACTACAAGACAAAACCAAGGACGAAAATGACAGCTCAACCAATGGGATTTCGACAGCATTGTACCCTTCATATTTGATTCAAATCTTTACCCAACGGTCACAAGGGTGCTCTGCCTATAAATAGCCTCCATTATTCAACAATGAAGGTTGCTGAGCTTCAAGAGATTCATTCCCAAGTGTTCAAGTTTGCTTTGAAGATTCAAACCCAGATATTCATATCTTCAAACCATCTCCATAGCAAACCCAGTTTTCTTCATCAAAGCTTCAAGCCTAACAATCTTTCATATTCAGCCTTTACACCAAAAGACTTTCATTTGCTCAACCATCATTTAGATACTTAGAGCATTTGATTTCTTTTCACACACACACCCGATTTATATGATCACATAGATTATATACTTCGAAAACACCGGTTGTTATTATAGCTTAGGTTAGACTTATTGTTTAGAGTTTAGATTCATCTTGTAAAACCTCCTCTAAATTAATACAAGTCTAGTAGCTACTAGAAAATCCTAGACAAACCATCTAGGTAGAGGACGTAGTTCATTTAAGAACGAACCTCTTCAATTTGTGTGTTTGATCTTTATTTTCTGTCTTGGTATTTATCTTTCTTGTTTGTGGTCTTTAACTTGTCTCCATATACGAAATGACTTGAAAGATGAATTGTGTTTTCCTTTAAACTTTAAGTTTAACTATTCAGTTGCATCATAGTGTTTTCTCAACCTGAGTCAAACCTCCCAACTCTTTAACTAACCTATTTGGCCAAACCGCAAACTCCGCTGTGCATTTTATCAGTTCGGTTATTGTGCTTTGAACCGCAGTTGGCCAAACTGATAAGTACTCGGTTGATTTTAAGGGTATTTTCGAAAAAGTTTTGGACCGCTATTCACCCCCCCTCTAGCGGTTCTATACCCTTGTTGCCCTCTGGGACCAACAAGTGGTATCAGAGCATATCCACCAAACTTGTTTTTACAAGCTTAACCTGTCACGACCCGAAAACCCGCCTCTATTTTCTAGATAATAAATATTTAATTATTTATTTATTTCTTATTTAATCGTTTAAATTATTATTTAATTAATAATTTATGTGTGCATTTTATGTGTTATAATAATTTATGCCTAGCATTTAATTGGTTAATTGTGCTAGTGTAGAGAGTTGGGTCTTAATTGTTGGTGGGGAGTTATTTGTATTGGGTAGAGTAGGGGAGGGGCCCTAAGTGTAAAATTTCAAATTATTATTCAACTACTCCCTCTTTTCTCCCTCATCCTCACTCCATTCCCAGCATACTCTCTCTCTCTCTCTCTCTCTCTCCTTGGTTATTGGGTAAGTTTCTCCTCTTTCTTCTCTCTACATTCTACCTATCTTCCCCTCCTTAATTCTCATTTCTCATAATATGAATCATGTTTAGATCGTCGGTAGGATCGTAGGGAGCTAAGAATATTCGAATTCCGTCAACCTTGAAAAAATCCGAGTAAGTTGCTTTCCACCATTTATATGCTAAAATTGTTCATCTCCATTTTGTATGATGATATATGAAGCTTTGAAGTGGTTATTTAATGATTTGTGAAGGTTTAGAATTTATTTGGAATTTATTGTTATTTTGGGTGATTTTTGTGATAAATCAAATGTGGGGATTGAAATCTTGTTTGGGGTTAATAGATGGTGTTGTTTAGTTCCCTTATAAGCTTGTATGGCGTTTTGTTACATTACTACACTTATTGGAAGTATTGATTTCGATAATGTTTGAAATGGGTAAGAAATTCTTGTAGAACCCAGCTGTTCTGCGTCTGAAACGCAGAGCGAGCGCCCGCCTGGTTTGGGCCGAGCGCCCGCCCGCTAGTCCCTCGAGCGCTTGCGCGCGCCTTCGCTGAGAGCCCGCTTACCTTGGTCCCTTATGACCAAACTCACTGATTAGACCGAGCGCCCGCGCGGTCCTCCCCGAGCGCCCGCTCGTTGGCCTCCCGAGCGCCCGCTCGTTGGCCTCCCGAGCGCCCGCTCGTTGGCCTCCCGAGCGCCCGCCCGCTCCCTTCCAAGCGCCCGCTCGCCCCTATTTCCCATAAACCATATTTGTTTAGTTTAGGCTTGGGTGTATCCTTAAGCTAGGCTTTGAGCACCATTCTAGTTTATCTTAATGACCATCGTGGGGTACTTAAATGTTGAATTTGGTTCCTTTGTGAGCAATTTAATTGTGGGACTTACTTGACCTTTATTTGGGAACGTTTGAACATCTTTTTGATGGATTGTTGGTTGATGCACCTTTTTGGTGACTTACGTGGAATGGTTCCCTACTTCAGAATCATGAGTTGTTTATTTAAGCTAGTATTTATTACTTAGCTTTCATTTGAAAGTCCAGCTGGTTATTTGTGTATCGAGTCAGGCAATGGATAATACTATAATGGCACAAGCCAAGTCCAGTATAGCATCGCCCATTGGTCCTTCTTTCCCCATCCAGATTGGCCTTGGATGGGATGAGCTAGCTCCTTTTGTGAGTATTCTAGCTAGACGTTTTGGAGCATGACTTTGTGGCATGGCTCCCGCCCTTTGTGGCACGTTACTTTGTTATTGGTTCTGGTACCGGGGGTATTCTCTTCAGCTTTTATGCTACTATGAAGATGTTGATTGGGTTGATTGTTGAAGCTGCGCAGCGACCTTTATTTGGTTACATCAGTTGGGAAACCTTGGCTAATATCCTTTGTTAATTGTTTATTTTCGCTGCTATCTGTTAAATGATAATTGCTATGTGCTATGTGATTTATTATTGATTATTGCATCATAGCATGTCATGTAGTTGCATTAGTAACTTATTGAGATTTATCTCACCCCCTTTCTTTTATCTTTGTTTTTCCTTAACTACCCCCAGGAGGAAAGGATTAGACTCGCTGATCACGAGGAAGACGTCGCGAGGGTTGAGCTTTTTGGGCAGATTGTCATTGGTGGGTTTACATTACATAAATGTGTAACCTTTTTGGGAATAGTTGTACCAAACTTGACGTCATTAGAATTTGTATATTTTACTATTTGGGTGTAAGCTTATGGAGCTTACACTAGTTTATATTTTGTTGTTCAAGTTGGATTTCAAAACTTTGTGTTATCACCTCTTGGTATAGAAATGAAATTTTTATCTTCATTATTTTAGAGTTTATTGTTTAAGTCGACGTCCAGCTCGCGCACTCCGGGCCCGCGGGTCGGGGTCGCGACAGTTGGTATCAGAGCTATGGTTTAGCTCTAAGTATAAGTCTAGGTGGACTAGTATGACCTAGGAGGGTAGTTGTGTTCGGAGTGAGTAACGGTTGATGTTTTATGCAGATAATTATTCACAATGGCTAGAAGAAGAATAGGTGAATGTTCTAGTGGGGCTCAGAATCAGAATGATCTTCGGGAAGAGAACCATGCTATGTTCCAAGGAATGTTTGAGGCGGCCATGAAGGCAATTCATGACCAAGGGCCAAGAGAGGAACATGTGGCTCCTCCACGTTACGGGTTGGAACAATTTCTGAAATTAAAACCAAGGGAGTTCGATGGTGAGCCCGATGTGAAGAAGTCCGAACTATGGATTGAGTCTATGGAGAAAATTTATGATGTGTTTGGGTGCACGGACGAGGATAGAGTCCGATTCGCGGCTTATAAACTTGTGGGAGCCGCGGAGCATTGGTGGAAGACATTGAAGGCTAGTTGGGATACCACTCTTGTCCCTTATTCTTGGGGGTTGTTCGTGCGGAAGTTCAAGGAGCATTTATCCCTCTAGTTGACCAAAACCGTAAAGAGATTGAGTTTCTAAGCTTGGAGCAAGGCTTGTCATCGGTAGCACAGTACTCAGCTAAGTTCACAGAATTAGCCCGGTATTGTGACTATCTTGTGAGGACCGAAGAACAGAAGGCTATGAGATTCATCCGGGGTTTGAAGACATCCATCCGGACTTAACTTATAGCACAGAGGATTCAAACTTATCAGGATGCGGTGGATCGAGCCTACTTGATCGAGCAAGATATAGGGGAACATAAGAAGAAGGTCGAGGTGACTAACACTAGCAAGCCACAATCCCGTTCAGATAACCGAGGTAATTTTGGGGGACAATCTCAGTCCCGAGGGCAACCAATCCCAAGGAACCCGGGCACTACTTCCGGGAACCAAGGGAACCAAAATAGGAGACTCTGTTCATATTGCCAAAGGGAAGGACACTCGGAGGACCGGTGTTGGAAGAAACAGGGGAAATGTATTAACTGTGGGCAGTTGGGGCATTTTGTGAAGGATTGCCCGAGATTCAGAGGTCAACCGACTGGGGTAGGAGCTGGGGCTCCACAGGGTCAGAAAAGGGATGCTGCGGGAAAGCCCAAGGTCCAAGGAAAAGTGTTTTCCATGAATCAACAACAAGCCACAGATGATCCCTCAATGATTGGAGGTATTGTTTCTATATCTAGTGTGAGCGCACGTGCGTTAGTAGATCTAGGATCATCTCATTCTTACATTTCTGTGCAATTTTCTTCTTTGCTAAATGCTGCATCTGAGTCTTTGCCTCATGTGTTAGAGGTGTCAACTCCTATGGGAGAGTGTTTGGTGAATGATAAAGTCTTTCGTGCTTGTGATGTGCTTATCTGTGGTCATGTCTTGTGTGCGGACTTGGTAGTTCTTCCGATACAAGATTTTGACGTTATTTTGGGTATGGATTGGCTGAGCAAATATCATGCTTCAGTCGATTGTCGTAGGAAGGTCGTTAATTTTTCTATCCCTGATGTGCCTAAGTTTTCTTTTGAGGCTATGCCTTTGGGTATAAATACTCGTATGATTTCCTATGTGAAAGCTAGGAGATTATTGCATCGTGGTTGTGAGGGTTATTTGGCTAGTGTGCTTGATACTAGGAAAGAATCCCCTATTTTGGAAAGTGTTCGGGTAGTTAGGGAATTTCCCGATGTTTTCTCTTCCGAATATAATATGCCTCCCAATCGTGAGATAGAGTTTTGTATAGATCTTTTATCGGGTACAGCTCCGATTTCGAAAGCACCGTATAGAATGGCTCCAGCAGAGTTGAAAGAACTGAAGGTTCAGTTGCAAGAGTTAGTTGATCGAGGGTTTATTCGACCTAGTGTTTCCCCGTGGGGAGCACCGGTTTTGTTTGTAAGAAAGAAAGATAGTTCGTTGAGGTTGTGTATTGATTACCGAAAATTAAATCAAGTAACGGTAAAGAACAAGTACCCTCTACCACATATTGATGATTTATTCGATCAACTTCAAGGTTCCTTGGTGTTTTCTAAACTTGATTTGAGGAGTGGGTACCATCAATTGAAGATTAGATCGGAGGATATTCCGAAGACTGCTTTTCGCACCCGCTATGGTCATTACGAGTTCTTGGTTATGCCGTTTGGGTTGACTAACGCGCCTGTCGTGTTTATGGATTTGATGAACCGGGTTTTCCATCCTTATCTTGATTCGTTCGTGGTGGTCTTCATCGACGACATTCTTGTCTACTCTAAATCTCGAGAGGAGCACGAGCAACACTTGAGGACAGTTTTATCCATTCTTGCGAGGGAGCAGTTGTTTGCGAAGTTTAGTAAATGCGAATTTTGGCTCGAGAAGGTTTTATTTCTGGGTCATGTTATTTCTAAATATGGGATTTCTGTGGATCCTTCAAAGATAGAAGCCATAGTGGATTGGAAGAGACCCGAGACAGTGACCGAGATCAAAAGTTTTCTGGGTTTAGCCGGGTATTACAGGAGGTTTATAGAAGGGTTTTCACGGATTGCTACACCGATGACTCAGTTGACCCGGAAGAATGTACCGTTTGTGTGGAGTGAAAAATGTCAAAATAGCTTTGATGAATTAAAGAAGAGATTAACTACGGCTCCTATTCTTGCGTTACCAAATGGAAATGACGATTTAGTAATTTACAGTGATGCTTCGAAAGAGGGTTTGGGTTGTGTTTTGATGCAGAATGGGAAAGTAATTGCTTATGCTTCGAGGAAGTTGACCCCTAGTGAACAGAATTACCCTACCCATGATATGGAGTTGGCTGCGATAGTCTTTGCGTTGCATAAGTGGAAGCAATACCTATATGGAGCGAAGTTTGAGTTTTTTACCGATCAGAAGAGTTTGAAATACCTCTTCTCTCAAAAGGAATTGAATAACCGTCAGCGTAGGTGGATGGAGCTTTTAAAAGATTATAATTGCACCATTTCGTACCATCTGGGCAAAGCAAATGTAGTAGCTGATGCGATCAGTCGAAAGTCTTATGTGGCATCAATGATGATTCGTGAATGGAAATTGCTAGACGATGCTCGAGATTGGCGTCCCCAGGAGTCGAAGCGTGGAGCTATTTTTGCGAACCTTAATGTATTTCCCACATTAATTCAACAAATAAAGGATACTCAGAAGGATGACCCAGAGTTGAGGAAGATTATGGTTAATGCTCGGGATAGACAGTATGTGGACTTCCAGCTTGACTCCGAGGGAGTGTTGACTTACCATAGCAGATTGTGTGTGCCGGACATCGGTGGGATTAAACAGCGAGTTATTGATGAGGGTCACAAATCCCGGTATACCATTCATCCCGGGAGTACCAAGATGTATCAGGATTTAAAACAACAATTTTGGTGGATTAACATGACGAGGGAAATTGCATAATATGTGTCGAAATGTTTGACCTGTAAACAAGTTAAAGCAGAGCATCAGAGACCCACAGGTCTACTTCAGCCTCTTGAGATACCCGAGTGGAAGTGGGAACATATTACGATGGATTTTGTAACCGGACTACCCAGGACTCGGAGGAAGTTTAATGCAGTTTGGGTGATTAAATCTTCTCATTTCTTACCCATTGACATTTCCTATTCGATGGAGAAAATTGCGAATTTGTATATCCATGAGATTGTCAGATTACATGGTGTTCCAGTTAGTATTGTGTCAGACAGAGATCCCAGGTTTACATCCCGATTTTTGCAAGCGTTACAGAAGGCTTTGGGTACCGATTTGAGGTTTAGCACCGCATTTCATCCTCAGACTGACGGTCAGTCTGAAAGAACCATTCATATTCTCGAGGATATGTTACGGGCTTGCACAGTTGACTATCCAGATTCGTGGGATACACATCTACCGCTTGCAGAGTTCGCCTACAATAATAGTTATCAGTCGAGTATACAGATGGCACCGTATGAGGCTTTGTATGGAGGAAATGTCGGTCACCTATTTGTTGGGACGAGGTTGGGGAAGCAAAACTTTGGGGTGTTGACATGATTCAGGACTTGGTGGAAAAGGTTAAAATTATTCGAGACCGACTGAAAATAGCCCAGAGTCGACAGAAGAGCTATGCCGATCGTCGAAGATGAGATCTTAGTTTTCAGACCGGAGACTTCGTGTTCTTAAAGGTATCTCCGAAGGTGGGCATTCGAAGGTTTGGGAAGAAGGGTAAATTAGCTCCGAGGTTTGTTGGACCGTTTGAGATTTTGGGGAAAGTGGGAATTCTAGCATATCAGCTTGCGTTACCATCTTCTTTGGACCGGTTACATAATTTTTTTCACGTTTCTATGCTTCGGAAGTATGTTCATGATCCATCTCACGTGTTACCGAGGGTACCGGAGGATATAGAACCTGATATGACCTACGAGGAACGACCGGTTCGGATTCTTGATTCCAAAGTCCAAGAGTTGAGGAACAAGAGCATTGCGTTGGATAGAGTCCTTTGGAAGAATCATAATGTTGAGGAATCGACGTGGGAGCTTCGTGATGAGATAGAGAGGAAATATCCGTGGCTTTTTAATTCGGGTAAGTATCTTTAAAATTCGGGTCGAATTTTCTTTAAGGGGGAGTGAATGTCACGACCCGAAAACCCGCCTCTATTTTCTAGATAATAAATATTTAATTATTTATTTATTTCTTATTTAATCGTTTAAATTATTATTTAATTAATAATTTATGTGTGCATTTTATGTGTTATAATAATTTATGCCTAGCATTTAATTGGTTAATTGTGCTAGTGTAGAGAGTTGGGTCTTAATTGTTGGTGGGGAGTTATTTGTATTGGGTAGAGTAGGGGAGGGGCCCTAAGTGTAACATTTCAAATTATTATTCAACTACTCCCTCTCTTCTCCCTCATCCTCACTCCATTCCCAGCATACTCTCTCTCTCTCTCTCTCCTTGGTTATTGGGTAAGTTTCTCCTCTTTCTTCTCTCTACATTCTACCTATCTTCCCCTCCTTAATTCTCATTTCTCATAATATGAAACATGTTTAGATCGTCGGTAGGATCGTATGGAGCTAAAAATATTCGAATTCCGTCAACCTTGAGAAAATTCGAGTAAGTTGCTTTCCCCCATTTATATGCTAAAATTGTTCATCTCCATTTTGTATGATGATATATGAAGCTTTGAAGTGGTTATTTAATGATTTGTGAAGGTTTAGAATTTATTTGGAATTTATTGTTATTTTGGGTGATTTTTGTGATAAATCAAATGTGGGGATTGAAATCTTGTTTGGGGTTAATAGATGGTGTTGTTTAGTTCCCCTATAAGCTTGTATGGCGTTTTGGTACATTACTACACTCATTGGAAGTATTGATTTCGATAATGTTTGAAATGGGTAAGGAATTCTTGTAGAACCCAGCTGTTCTGCGTCTGAAACGCAGAGCGAGCGCCCGCCTGGTTTGGGCCGAGTGCCCGCCCGCTAGTCCCTCGAGCGCCTGCGCCCACCTTCGCTGAGCGCCCGCTTACCTTGGTCCCTTATGACCAAACTCACAGATTAGACCGAGCGCCCGCGCGGTCCTCCCTGAGCGCCCGCTCGTTAGCCTCCCGAGCGCCCGCCCGCTCCCTTCCAAGCGCCCGCTCGCCCCTATTTCCCAGAAACCATATTTGTTTAGTTAAGGCTTGGGTGTATCCTTAAGCTAGGCTTTGAGCACCATTCTAGTTTATCTTAATGACCATCGTGGGGTACTTAAATGTTGAATTTGGTTCCTTTGTGAGCAATTTAATTGTGGGACTTACTTGACCTTTATTTGGGAACGTTTGAACATCTTTTTGATGGATTGTTGGTTGATGCACCTTTTTGGTGACTTACGTGAAATGGTTCCCTACTTCGGAATCATGAGTTGTTTATTTAAGCTAGTATTTATTACTTAGCTTTCATTTGAAAGTCTAGCTGGTTATTTGTGTATCGAGTCAGGCAATGGATAATACTATAATGGCACAAGCCAGTCCAGTATAGCATCGCCCATTGGTCCTTCTTTCCCCATCCAGATTGGCCTTGGATGGGATGAGCTAGCTCCTTTTGTGAGTATTCTAGCTAGACGTTTTGGAGCATGACTTTGTGGCATGGCTCCCGCCCTTTATGGCACGTTACTTTGTTATTGGTTCCGGTATCGGGGGTATTCTCTTCAGCTTTTTTGCTACTATGAAGATGTTGATTGGGTTGATTGTTGAAGCTGCGCAGCGACCTTTATTTGGTTACATCAGTTGGGAAACCTTGGCTAATATCCTTTGTTAATTGTTTATTTCCGCTGCTATCTGTTAAATGATAATTGCTATGTGCTATGTGATTTATTATTGATTATTGCATCATAGCATGTCATGTAGTTGCATTAGTAACTTATTGAGATTTATCTCACCCCCTTTCTTTTATCTTTGTTTTTCCTTAACCCCCCCCAGGAGGAAAGGATTAGACTCGCTGATCACGAGGAGGACGTCACGAGGGTTGAGATTTTTGGGCAGATTGTTATTGGTGGGTTTACATTACATAAATGTGTAACCTTTTTGGGAATAGTTGTACCAAACTTGACGTCATTAGAATTTTTATATTTTACTATTTTGGGTGTAAGCTTATGGAGCTTACACTAGTTTATATTTTGTTGTTCAAGTTGGATTTCAAAACTTTGTGTTATCACCTCATGGTATAGAAATGAAATTTTTATCTTCATTATTTTAGACTTTATTGTTTAAGTCGACATCCAGCTCGCGCACTCCGGGCCCGCGGGATCGGGGTCGCGACATAACCGCTTGGGTGCTGATCCAATGGCAAACACAAACACCCATATGATGCAAACATCCAATTCGAATCACTTACCGATTCTGGATGAAGATAGTTTTATCTTTTGGAAAGATAGGATGATAAAACACATGATATCATGTGATCGTAGACTGTAGACCGCGGTTACTGATGGACCATATGTTCCTATGAAAGCTAATCCATGTGCAGGAACCGCAGGAGAAGAAGCTGAAGTTAAGAAGTTAGATAGTGAATGGACCGATGCAGACCGCATCAATGTGGATTTTGATGGAAGAGCTATGTCCATGCTAGTGTCAGCTATTGACTTAAGGACTCATTCTAGGTGCTTCACTGCAAAACCGCAAAGGCTACCTGGGATGCTATAGTTGACTTTCTGGAAGGAGATTCAGATACCAAGAAGAACCGCCTCTATCAACAGAGAAGACTCTTTGACTATTTTGTTAAAGATCCTAAGGAATCTCTTAGACAATGCTATGAGAGGTTTATAGATATTGTTAATGTGTGTTTTTCTCTTGGACATGTCTATTCTAATACAGATTTGAACATGAGATTCATGCAAGATCTTAGTAGCAAATGGCTGATCAAAACTACTAACATTGAAGACAACAAGGACTTGGAAGCTCTTGATCTTCGACACTTGTATGCCATGCTGAAGGTTTTTGAATTCAAGCTTGAAGAGGTCCATGAAACCGAAAGCAGATTTAAGACACTCTCTCTACTGCATTCAATAATACCTCATCTCCCATCTACAATCCAGACCATCATCAAACCGCTCCTCACCTCCACTTGCAAACCGATCCTCCTGACCAAAATGCTCCTAGATTTAATCCTCAAACTGCACCTCCTGAGTATTACCAGCAGTCTCACCAATCCTATCCTCAATCACATCAACCATATCCTCAACCTTATCAATCTTATCAGCAGTCTCATCAACCTTACACTCCTCCTCAAAGTTCTTATGCTCAGAGTGTAGGATCACAATCCTCAATTTCTACTCAAGTTGATTTTGATGAAATGGATGATGAAGAATTTGCTTTGTATGTGAAGAAATACACCAAGTTCAGGAAAAACAATAGATCTCAATTTCCATCCAAAGGCCCAGCAAAGTTTGTCCCTCCAACCAGATTCAACAAAACTGCAGATCCCAAGACAAGGGATGACTTGGTCTGTTATAACTGCAGACATCCCGGTCATTTTGCTTCAAGTTGTCCCAAACCGCGTTATGAAGCCGCGCCAGCAAAGAAACCATTCAACAAGAAGTTCGTGAAAAGAAGAGGAATGGTAGCTGACCAAGGAGATCAACCGCTGACATGGATGGGTTCAGACTCAGATGAAAGTGATGATGAAGAAACCGCTAATCTCTGTCTTATGGGATTTGAAGAAAGAATTGAAATTGAACGAAAGCCTACCATTGCCAATCAACAAATGAAGTCAGTTCACCTAAGACCCTAAGGCTAGATTAAGCAAAGCTCC